>QTSX02003131.1:0-83236 GCA_014839935.2 Entomophthora muscae
GGCTTTGGATAGGACTGTATTTCCTTGTCTCACAAAAAAGACTGCACAAAGCCCAGCAAAACCACTAAATTCCCTCAATGATTTAGCTCACACAGTGGATGAAAGATTTGTGTTGGCATATCCTGCAGAACCCCCGGCTCTGGTTGCTCCAGCTTGGGAAGAAACGCTAGTTAATTTGGACTATTTATTGGCATGGTATTGTCTGCTTTTAAAGACAATTAGGAACGCCCAATCAAATGAGGCCACATCAACAACTACAAAGTCAACTAGATCTGAAATGCTTGCATTACCTTCCAGCCAATCAGAGGGAGTTGCGGAAATTGTACTGGAACCCTCCAGTCCCCCTGGCCCTGGCCAGCAAAAATTCTCCTCTGCCCAATCAAATGCTACATTGGAAGCCATGTGACCAATATCTGTCAATCTCACCCCTTTTATCAAGGCCAGGGACTTTGAGTCCCCTGCTTGTCAATTTTCAATTTATTAAAAGTTTGGAGTTTGTCACACTTAATTTTCAAATTGTATTGGTTGGTTGGACTTCTGTTTGAGTTCCCCATCATCTATAATTTTAAAGTGTTAGTCAACGTCTTGCCCCTTACCTTTAGCCCCTGCGTTTCAAACCTGGTCCCTCTTCTGGAACCCTTGAAACATACCTCAGCGTATAGCGGTTTGCTTTTTGCTTTCGCTTTGAGAACGTTACGCTCAAAACTAAGTTTTCTAGTTAAGTACAATATAAAAATCTACTTTTACCTTGTTTTTTCTCTAAATTCTTTGATTTTGAACCCGCTTTTGTTCCTGGCCCTTGTAAAGGCACCCGAGTTCACCACCAAGTTTCCCACCACTGTTTCTGCCCTTTTCTTGTCTGTGGGTCCCCCTACTTGTGTTGATCCTACCCATTTACCTAAAACAAAAGTCCCTACCTTGCCCAAATTTTGAGGAGAATTCAGAAATGATACTCCCAGTCATCAAATTTGTGGTATTTTTGTTGGCCCCATTTTTGCTCCTCTTGTGGTCTATCTCTCCAGACCTGGGTCCAGACTCTCCTCTTCAGCTCAACTCGCAAGCGCAGCCCCCCCTCTAGCCTCCTGAGTTTGCCTGGAAGTCTCCTTTATTCTGGGGAGGCTGTGGTGAAGAGTCTGACCTGTGATGATTTGGATTTGGAGGTCCTCAACCATGCTTCTTCCGCTCCGGCAAGCGAGGAGGTGCCTATGTCCCCCCCCTCTAGGCTTAGAGAAGAGCAACTCGGTACCTCTGCGCGCGTCTGTGGTGCCCCCTTTTGCCCCCACCTGTACCCCCTGGCTGCTCACTGGGTTGGCGCTGATGGCGCTGAACGCCTACTTTCCTCAGTTGTCTCCTGTGCCCTCCTTGTGGTCTCCCTTCCGAGCGGCTGTTCCAGTCCTCCACTGGGCGGCATCCTGGTGGTTTGTTTTGTCAGGATGAGAGCTGAACTTAGTTAGTTTAGCCCCCTCTCTCACAGTATGAGTACCCATTGACAAAATCCGGGTTTGTCCGATAATAGACAAAACCCTTGGCCGACACAGCCAGAAATGCACCAATGAACGTCCCTTTTTTGACCTTCTTCCTTCTGTTCTTGGTGGTGGCTTTTCCCATCTCACCAAAATCATCAAAAGCAATTGATAACTTGTAATAGGAGATGAAAATGACATCATCTGACAGACTTGTCAGGCATCGGACCAGGGTTGCCTCAATCTCAAGATCATACGGGGAATCCTCAGCGCCATCCCATTAGTCGCCGGCAAAATTGGTAAGAACCCATACAGAAGCCACCTTCCTGTACATCCAGAGCTGCACCATGAGCTCAGACACCCAAATGCCATGGTGAGCAAGTTGCTTCCAGACCTGGGTCAAGGGAAGCTTGGGGTCCCACTGGAGGAGGTCGAGCATGATTGGGTATGCCTCAGTTATCTGGGACTCTTGGGCCTTCTTGGGCTTCTTGGCCGCCCCAATCCAATTCCCCCCTGTTCATCATGCTGTTGAATTCCTGCATGACAGTAGCTTGGGTAAATTGCAATTGGTCAGCAATCTGGTCCCATGACAGACCCTGTAGATTTAGTGCCACAATTTCTTGGAGAATTTGGGCAGTGATAATTCTGTGTTTGGGACGCTGGGCGGGGGGAGCTGAAGCCTGATTGGCTGAGGGAGGGGCAAGTTGGGCAATGGCAGGAAGTTGTTCTGAATCAAGGTTGCCATCCTGATTAGTTGGTTGGTGGGCAGCTTGTGCGGGGGTGGGGGTGGGAGCAGGGGCAGCACTAGACGCAAAGTGACTCTCAAACAAGTCAAAGCCATATGGGTCGGGGGACAGTAATAGGTCAGCTTCCTTGTTACCCACCTCAAAGGCTTGGGTGTAAACAGGTGCCTTCACATTCTGAGTCTTGCCTCCATTGAAGCTGGCTTGGCTGCTGCTGGCTTGGCTTCTGGCGCTGTTGAAAATATTGCTGTTGAAAACCATATTGAAAAAAAACCTAGGATAAAATCACTAAAAGTAGAAATTTTAAAATTTAATGATATATTTTTATTGTAATCTAAAGTCCAATATTTGGAAGGTTCTCAAAACCATTCCATACAAATCTGGAGCCATAAAAATGAATAAAATGCCTCTGTTCCTAAATTGGATAGCTGTTAATTGGCTGTTATACTGTTATTTTTCTATTTTAGGCTGCTCATACTACACATCTTGTGTGAGTTCATTTTGTTTCGTGTTTGTGTAATCTTGCTTCTAGATTACTCAGATTTTGTTTCATTTTGGTCCTTCTGTTGGTGTCTCATATGAATCCTGATTGGATTATAATATACTCTGGAATAGCATCCATTCATTTCACTTGTTGCGTCAGTTCATTTTGTTTGTGGGTTGAACTACACCACTTGATGTTTGATATAATTTTGTATAATGGGCGAGTGAAACTTTGTTTTTGGTTTGATATTTCATTTATTAACCAACAATATTTAAATTATTTGAATCCTGAATCTCGTGCAACTTGGATTTAGTTTAAATCTGAGTTCATTTTGCTTGTCGTCATAGCTTTTAAAACTACTGTATAGTAAACATATGTGCACCAAAAGTCAACTCACACCATTTTGTTTGTGAATCAATGTATTTCAGATTTTATTTTGAACAGTTTTGATGTGTTTGTGAGCACTTCTTTGCTGTGTTGACCCATTTTGCCCATTAACACCAAAAATCCCTGTTAACAGAGTTTATATTTTAACCTGATAGTTGGATTTTGTTCAAATCTGAAATCATTTTGTTTAAATTTGAGGTATTTTTGGTTGTCACCATAGCTTTTAAAACTAATGTAAATAGTTTTAAAAATCAAATGTATATTAAGTACCACCAGCTTAAAAACAATACAGTATATTGAAGTGGAATATTGAATTTAAATTTATATCTCTCTTTGAATGGGTTACCACCTACTTCACTAATAATACTGAGAATGTTTTTGAGCTGATATGATCTATCTATATGTCGTTTGGTTGACCAAATCCGTTTTATTCTATGAAATAACTATAAATAGCATACATTCCAAAATATTTTTAAATTGTAGTGAATATATGTTCTTATAATGTATCACTTTTTATCCTGTATAAAGCACAATTATGACCTAGGTTATCCTAAAGTATTGTTAAATCCATGTGATTCTAAGTTATTCAAAAATATTGCATTTATGGATATAATTTAAAACCAAATCCTGCCTTGTTATTTTATAACTGAAAATAAGTTGGTTTTCAATTGTCAAGAAAATTAAAAAATATTGTTTTTATATTCTTTAAAATTAAAAAGTGACAACCGGAGGGTTCGAACCTCCGCCTACAATGTAGACTGCGACCTGAACGCAGCGCCTTAGACCACTCGGCCAGGTTGCCTATAGGGGTATCTTTTTTAGTTAAAAATACAGGCAAATATTTTAAGTTACCAATAAATGTTTTTACCCATATCAAAGACAATATACCTAGATTTGAACAAATAAAAAAGAAACTTTACTGTTAAATAAAAATTTCACTATTTATATTATAAGTACCGAAAATCAAGTTTAATTATTACCTTTCACAACAGAAAAACATAAATCCTCACTATTAATTAAATAGGTTTCAAAATATTTTAAAACTATCTATACAATTTTTAAATGTTAGTTTCAAAATAATCATTAAGAATTTCAGGAATTGACTTCTGATTTTTTTCTTCAGTTGGTAGCCCAACTGGGCTCAATTGATTATCAGGGCCAACAAGAGGACTAGTATCAACATTATTATAGAGATTGGATGACTATGAGGAGTCTGTTTGCCCAGGTGTGATATCAAGGAATTGATGAGGCTAGTCAGTTTTATCTATAATAAGCCCAAATAACCCGGTGACAACAGATGGTAAACTACTAGGAGAGATAATAATTTCCACCTGAGAGCTGGGTAGTTGTTAGGAGGAGAAGTAGGCATGAACAATTAGGATCAGGCTTCTCATATATGAAAGCTGGTCTGAAACATAACTGTATGTTGCATATCACCTAAAAGTTATTTACTTGATATCTGTCCAGGAAAATCCAGGAAGAGATAGTTCACTGTACAAGGAGTAGCTGTCACTACTTCTAGTTGCTGTAACAACATGTACTAGACAAATGAGGAATTTCTCATGAGCTGGAGTTTGAAAATGAGATTTGTGCTGGAATATTACTACTAGAATATAGTGTATGATTTGGCTAAACCAAAGATTTATTACAATATTTATGTAAAAACCATAAATAATGTGAGACTTTAATAATAACAATATGGGTACCTAACTAAATGAAAAGCCTGTCTGCGGGAAATTTACAGGTCATACAATCATCATAAGTTAGGAAAACTTGGCAACAGTACTGAACCTTCTAAAAGAGACATCATTTTAGCTCAAGAGTTAGTAGATTGCAATGAAAAATAGCAGGGCTGTCTTGGAGTAAGGATTCATGAATGAGGTTCAAAAGTATACTTGTTATGATCTGGAGTAGAAAATGGGGCATAATTCATGTTGGGCCCATTTTGGTAATGATTGTAATATAATAGAGCATGATCTCCCATCCAAGAAGATAAAAAAGCCAGAAGTATGAGCTTACTCATCTTCTGGTATGGGTGATTATAATTTAATTGAGAACTTAAATTATAAATTTAGAGCTCAATGATAGCACAAGGCTAACACTAATGTTGCAACATCTTTGATTACTCCCTCTCGGGAAAGCAAATCCCTGAGTGACTCCTCAAATGATTTCCCAACTAATTATTAAGTTGGTGGCACTCTGTCATTTGCCCATCTATTATGGGGATCAAACATTTTGAGTCCTAAGAGAAACACTACTTGGACAAGCCCCATGTCCATCATGACATACATGGAAAACATATGGCTTCTCATGATACTATATAATACTCTAAACTCATATCCAATAAAGTATTGTTCTCTTTTTAATGTTTCTCTTTATCTTGTTTATTTTACTTTTCAGAAGTATATACTTGACAGTGGTAGCATAGTTAGGTTATCCACACCCACACAGATTAAAAAAATTCCTCAAAAGAAAATAACCCAGCAGATGACACTCCCCACCAGCTGAAGACAATACAAAGAAGACCAAGACAATCCCATGGGATTCACTGTCTTCAACAATATCCTTGTACCAACCAAACAGTACAACTTTCTCAGTACTCAAAGAGTCCTGAACCTGCCTCCAGTTCCCAAAGTAACCAAAATACTCAACATTGTATTTCAACGCCTACACTCAGCAGAAATTGAAATTTTCTCATGACTATAAAGTGAAAATGCCAATCTCTGGATTCAAAGCACCCAAAATAAGTTTACACAAGTTGGAAACCCTACAAACTCTGGGCAAGCAAAATTGCTTCACACATTACCAGGGCCGCTTCAAGTTTTGTAAGAAAATGGTTTGACCAACACCCTGATCACAACAAAAACTGGGACATGTTTAAACTGCCTTCCTGGAGAAATTTTCCATAAAAGACTCTGACATTGTGATCATGAAAGCACCCAGAACCTTCAAAATGACAGGAAATATTGAGGAGTACATTGCAGCCTATGAAGACATTCATGATTGAGCTCCCAACACCATCAACTTTAATAAGGCTGGACCACAACTGGACTTTTAAAATAGCCTACCCATGCATATCAGACGTCAATTTGACATGAGCCATTGCAAGAACCTCAAAGACGTGTTTCTGGAAGGGAAACAAGATGCACAAAAATATGACAACCTGTATGTAATCAAAAAACAAAAGGAGAGTCCCACAGCAAAGAAGAACCCTTGATCTGATAAGCAGAACAACTGAGCCAATAACCCTCACTATCAAGGCGGAAATTGTACTACTCAAGTAAATCAGATGAGTACTGATAACACCACCAAGGAGGGAAAAGCTTAAGGGAGTGCTCAGGTAAGCTGTCCTCCCAAACTTTGCAAAACTTGTACAGGGACCAGGATGTGGACTCAATTACCATTATCCAAGTACTCTCCAGAAATCCTATACTGTTTGCTGCCCAAACTGAAAATAAACTCCTCACTTATCTTTATGACTTTGCAGATATCAGGGCACAGTACTATTTGACACAGAAACAGACCAAACCCTTATCAACAAAAGATTCACCAACCTCATGAAACTACCACAGTTAAAAGGAACATCAAGATAGTTATCATGGTAGATAACAGGAGAACACCAGTTGCCAGAGAGGAAAAATCCTTTTGTGCCCAAAAAAGAGACATAAAGACTACCCTTAGTGGTCCAATAATACCAATCCCCAATTATGATGTTGTACTTGGTTTGAACTGGATGAGAAAGACCAAACCTCATATTGACTGGGATAGGCTACCCTCACCATACAATGAGGAGAGATACACAACCACATGAATCTGAATCACCTTGACACATTTATGAGAGACCATGTTTTTGTGAAAATTAAAGAAACAGAAGAAAAAAGGACCCTAACATGATCAATTGAAACATCTGCACATATGTGATTATCCACTTTAAAAGCACAGTGACCTTGCACAAACAAGACTCAATCTGACAACAGCTAGTCCTAGAACTCTCTTCAGTTTTCCAAGAATTTTTACCAGGACTACTGCCCAGTTGGGGCATCCATAATTAAATCAACCTAAAGGGGAGTGTATCAAAAGCACAACTTATCTACCACCTAACACCACAAGAGGATAACACTATAAAGGCCTACATAGACAAAGCCCTTGAAAAAGAACTCATATGACCTTCTAAATCTTCTTTTGGTGCGGCTTTTTTTATAGAAAAAATAAGGAGAACTCCACCTGGTCACAGACTACAAGGTGCTCAACAAGGTCACAATTAAGAACATGTATCACCTGACCCTGATTAATGATCTTTTTGACGCCCTGGGGGGTCCCAAGTCTTCACAAAAATTGACTTAACAGAAGGGTATCACCAAATCTGGGTTAAGCCAGAGAACATACCCAAAATAGTGTTCAGAACTAAGTATGGCTTGTTTGAATGTGCCGTCCTCAACTTCAGCATGAAAAATGCCCCAAGTATCTTTGTGACCTTTACAAAAAAAGTTTTTAAAGGTCATATTAGAAAAAGAGCCATCATCTACCTAGACAATATAATCATAAACAGTCCAACTGTAGAACAATACTGAAAAGATGGTTGTCTGGTTCTCTTCACCCTCAAAGACAACCAACTTATAGCCAGATCCTCAAACATGACTTCTTCTTGTCAGAACTCTCATTTTTAGGACACATTATCAGCAAGAAAGGAGCACCACCAGACCTAGAAAAGATTTGAGCCATAACCAACATGCCATTGCAGAAAAATAAGAGTGAGATTTGTACATTCCTAGGCATGGTAGCCTATGTCAGAAGATTTATCCAGACTGGGGTGCCTTAACTGCTCTCTTATCCGCAATCATAGGAAAGACAAACAAATTTGTATGGACACTGTTAAGAGATCAACACTTTTGACAATTAAAAGAGCTTATGGCCACCACCCCTATTTTTAAATATCCAAATTGTGAAGGAGTATATAAACTGAAAACTGACACTTATAATTACACAATAAGAGGAGTGCTCTGAATTCAAACTTCAGAAAAGGACTTCTTCCCTGTAGCATATGAATCAAGAAAGCTGTCTGATGGCAAGCAAAGATATCCAATACATGACAAAGAACTGGTAGCTATTGTTCACTATCTAATGAAGTAGAGATGTTACCTGAAAGGTGCACAGATATTCAAAGTGCTAACTAACCACAAGTCATTGGTATTCTTTAAGACTCAACTTCACCTATCTAGACAACAAGCTGAATGGATAAGCATCATAAAAAGGTATCCCATGATAATTGAATACAAACTAGGCAAAGGAATGGTTACTGCAGATTCTCTATCAAGGCTATACCGTAAGCATCTCCTATGCACTGATGGAGACCCCAATTGGCCCATGTTAATAATGGAAAATCTCCAAGAGGTGCTGCCACCTGGTACATCAATGGACATCCAAGAGAAAGTCCTCAAGAACAAACATCTGTTAAAAAACGTATATGGCACTCTACATCACATACTTCCAAGTGGGGATACTGTACCCTACATCCTGTCAACGCAAAAGATTGACAAAATCCTTTGATACAACAGAGATCTGAGACACACCTGTAGTAGGAACTTGCATGAATACCTCAAGGAACTCTAATGGTGGCCTAACATGCTGGACAATATCAAGGAAGTACTAGAGCAATGCAAAGTCTGTGAAAAGTACGCCTGCTTCAAGGCACCTCCAAGTCATTAATACCTGTGTCAATCACACAAACTTTCAAAGTGTGGTCAATGGATATTGTAGGACCAACGTCTGGCAATAACAAGACAAAAATTAGATTATAACATCCATCAACTATGCAACTAGATGGTCTTTAGTACAAGCTACAAAAGAACACAAAGTCAATGATGTAAGACAATTTATTGGCAAAGAGATCATAGCTAAGTTTGTCAAACCTGAACTCCTGTTTACAAATGGAGGAAATGAAATCAAAGCCATTGATACCAATTTCTACCTTGCCAAGAATGAAATAGAACACACCATAGCCAGCCCCTATCACCACCAAGCAAATGGAAGAGTAAAAAGACTAAATGGCTCCCTAGTATAAGCCCTAAGTATTTTATCTGCCTACAATCCAAAAGCCTGGGTTGACATGTTACCCTCAGCACTTAGGATGTGCAGAACACAAGTTAACTGCAATACAGGCAAAAGCCTGTATCAACTTGTCTATGGGCATAAGCCCGCCATTGTTAGCACTACCTTGGGACCACATTTACCTCTACCTAAGAAAGTACCAGACAATAGTGATCCTGATGTACAGCACGTCAGGAAGGACCAAGAGAACAAGGAAAAGAAAAGAGAAGCAATCCCAATATAACAAGAAAACTTCCAAGTCAGGGACAAGATCTGGGTTGTTAACCACAACATACACAAGTTGAATCCAGGATTACAAGGAACAGGCATTGTCATATCAAGTCAAGCCAAATAACACCTACATCATCAAAGGCATTGTCACCCAAACAGAGCTCAGACGTATGCACCATGACCGCTTATGCCTATGCAAAGCAAGAACAGCACAAAACAACTCTTGCCTTCCTGTACTCAACACAAAACTGGATCAATACTAAGCCCAAATCCCTGACACACTCAAGGAAATTCCCAAGGTTCTACCTTCCAGAACCTCAGGGGGAGATGTCACAACATTGATAATTACTTCCTCTCAAAAAACTAATTCCCTGAGTGATACACCAAATGATTCCCCAACTAATCATTAAGTTAGTGGCACTGTTATCATTTGGCCCTCTATTATGGGGATCAAAAATTTTGAGTCCTAAGCAGAACATAACTTGAACAAGCCTTGTGACTTAAGAGGAATAATTACTTGGATAAGCCCCATGACTACCATGACATAAATAGACAGTATGTGGCTTCCCATGATACTATATGTCAAGATTTTGTGGTCTTGAAGAAAGATCTTTATTATTCATTGTAGTAGGGATGTTGATAATAGATTTTATGAAGACAATCTTTTGCTACCGGTTGGGTCTAAGGTGCAGCTACAGCCTGGAAGTGTTTTAAGTCCATAGGAAAAATTACACTGGTCTGCAAATAGACAGCAGTGCGCTCTATTTGGATTCTTCTGACTACTAGGCATCAGCTAGTAGTGATACAACAATAGAGATCTTCAATCTCTATCTTCAAAGGTGAAATATTCTGCTCAAAATATAGTCAGGGTAACACCTTATATAGGGTGGATAAGCCCTCTTGCCAGATTTTTATCTGACGCTTCTAACTATTACTAGTCAGTCTATCTGTTCCCCAGACTGCTAGTTTCAGCCCCCAGAGTTAGACAGCCATGCTGGTCAGGAATGGGACTTCAATGGACTACCAGCCTCAGCTTATTGTGATAGCGTCTTGGCAGCATCCTGTTTGTAATCATGTATATGCAAGTTTGGTTCCCTGTCAATTGGGTCTTCACATCATGCAGTATCCTTCTGAACAACCTTCTATATCAATTGTAGGTTTCAATGCGTCTTCAGGCGCAAATGTTTGGCAGTAGCATGTCTTGCATTATTATTTGGAAACCCTCAGTCTTATTAGCCAAGGCACGTTCTATGATTGTAGTCAGGAATCATCAAGCCTGATTGTTTAGATTTGATCTAGTGAGAAGACCATTATTGAATCAGGATCAATTTTTGGAGTAATAATAGTAGTACTGATTACCCAAAGCCAGGAATAAGATCAGCTGATACTTCCTGAAGCTTGGCAGCTCTATGGCAATTGACTGTCTTTAACCAATCAGTCAGGAGAATGATTGTCAAGTCTACCATACTATTCCAAAAGCCTGACATTTCCCCCGGCTAGACTGGACTGTATATTCTTTCTGAAGCCAACATTTTCTTACATGGATAATTCTTCAAGCTACTCAAACTACACTAGCAAGACAGACAATCAGCAGTACATCACAGAGATGTTGGATGAGGAGCAAAAAGCATTCTACAACCTTTTCAATAAAGAAAGACAGGCATTGATCCAAGGACTTCAAGATGGAGGATCCAAATAAGCTTTTAATGGGCTAGAAGATCCTTCCCAATCTGATGCTCAGGAAGATGGCAAGCAGACAGAAGGGAGTAATACTACTGTTTCAGGACAACACATCAATATAGGTACCAGTAGAAGAACTTTCACTTAAGCAGGCTACTCAGGCTTCCATCCAGGCTACAGAAGGGCAAGGAATAACCATGGCTCTGACCCAAGATTGTTATGATGCTTTTGGAGGGACCCAACAGTCTGTGTTCACGCAATTCCATCTTGGCAAGGAGGGACTTTCTGTAAAGAATCTTTTCACGGGAGAGGACATTATTCCTCTGTTTCTTTATGTAGTAACCCAGAAGCGTCCTTGGGTTGATTTGAAGAGACAAATCCTTCAAACTGCCAGCGGTTTCTATGCAGTAGAGGACTTGGCCTCTTGCAGGAAGCTATTCAAGAGTTTTCCAATCTTCTTGCTGACCCAGCAACAGTGTGTGCAGTGGACATGCTAATCTTGGGGTTCATTCTCAACTTTGGCCTTGATGCCCTTAAAAGTTGGATCTTTTCTTTAGATTATTTTCCCAAAATATACAGTTCCTTGGGTGTCTAAAATTCTGATGCTTGGGATAGCCATATTTGAAGGGCTACCTAAAAGGCCTAGAAAGCGCTTCATTGTGGTAACAAGAAGCTGTCTCTTTGAAGAATGGCCTTGTGTGGTGACCTGTTGTTGACACCAGATCCTTGTTTGCCCATGGGGATGTTTGATGATATGGCAGCGCACTGGGAGAAGTTTTTCAATAAGATAGGTGGCATTCAGGCTCCTTTGCCTTGCATCTATTGATACATATCAGATTTCATGCTTGATTGTATGGTCCTTTCTTACTGCTTCCCTATGGATGCAGGGCTCTGGCAATTGGACGCTCAGTAGGCTTTCATCCCTCTTTCACTTGTCTAATATTTGCAGCAGCCAATTTAAGTACATTGGGTATGGTTGTAGGTGACTACCTTGTTCTTTGTCAGGGGTTGTACCTTTCATTTTGTCCCTGTTTGTAGTGTGGCTCATTCTGAGCAACAGCAACAGACTTCTCTGAGCAAGGAAAGTGCAGCAGAGCGTCAAACTCCAGTGAGTCAGGATTATACCAACAAATACAAGGATGAAGAGGACAATGACAAGGAGAATGAAGAAGACCCAGAATACCAAGAAGGAGATCCTTAGTAGTTTAAGAAACACCTATGTCTACAATTATATTTTGGTTTATCTGTACATATACTGTAAGGTTTAATTGGTGCCAATACTAGGCAGAGAAAAGAAGGGTTTAAGAAATATGGCATGTACTCAATTTATGAGATGTCCATCTGCCAGATTCTTAATAGTATATGTATACTGTGAGGTTTTTTCTATAACCTCAAAAGGACCCTTCCATAAGCCATCCAACTTATGGGATCAACCTACGACCTTGTTTTGGTATGAAACCTGGCTTCTCACTTTGAATTCCATCAAAGGACAGCAATTTGTGTTATTGGCTATCTGGCCCTTTGTTCTGGACAGGGAGGTTTCTGAGAAATCTTTGGATTGAAGCTTTATCAGTGTTTCTTCTAAATTGGTTAGGTATTGCTGATAAGTCATGTCTTCAGGGTTGCCCATTGCAGAGTACAGGATTGGCAGAATGGCAGGGTGTTATCTATATACCAACTGGAAGGGCAAAAACCTGGTAGTTTTATGGATCAAAATACTGTAAGCAAAGACCACAGCAGGCAGGAACAGGTACCATTCCAAGGTACAAGTATCTGTCAGGGATCCAGTCTTGGGCAGCCAGCCTGTTGTTTTCAGGGGTAACTCAGGCTGGGTTTTTTGCGGGCAATGCCCACCACAAGAGGGGAGCTAACTTTAAAAGGTATGAGGCAGACTTCCCCACCCAAGACCACAGTCCAGCAGCCGGGATTATAGTGTCAATCACCCCTGTGAGGGGGATGTACACAATCCCAAACAGCTTGCCAGTATGGTTGGTTAGGAGGTTGGGTGAAGAAGCAGGCATGGGTTTTGGTGTCACAGGCGGCTCCATGGAAAGGTTGTAAGCAGGGAGATAATTGAATTTTCCTCTAAACAACTTGGGTGTTGAAAATATCCACGGGCCTTGTTGGTTGTATCTAATAGCGGATTGTATGTGGGCCAGGGGATCAAGTTTGAGTATCTTTTACGGGGTGTATACCTTGTATTCAGACTTCAGAAGGTAGTTGGTAAAATGGATGGGTCCAAAGGGTACACCAGGAGGACAGAAAACAGCAGGCAGAGGGGCAGGCGGGCCAGGAGATCTTGAACTGAATTGGTAGACAGCAAATACAAAATAAGGCAATAGCTGTATAAGCCAAATTAACATAACCTTTATTCAAAAATGGCAATAAGTTTGGAGCTCAGGGTCCTTGGGTCTATATAGTACCCCACCTCCAAACTTAACATTTTCCATGGGGGGTCCATCAAGGCACTGGGAAGGCCAGGGCCGGGGGAACTGGGTGCTTGGGTCCAAAGGCAGCAAAATGGCACCCGGCCCGGGAGTTCTTCCATTGGTCAAGAATCTCAATTTGGCTTCTTGATTGTCTTGCTCTGGTGTCAAGGTCATGAGACTGGGCCGCGGGCTTGTGCCTCTTTCCTGGGTTTGCTCTTGATTGGTTGCTGACATAGACCTTAAGTTCATGAAGCTAATAGTTGCCAGATTGGTACCTCCATTAGGCGCGGTGATTAATCCTCCATTTGGTGCAATTATTTCTTTGGTTTGTCTCTTTTTACCGCATGTGTCAATACGCTTGGTATCAGCTTGTGGGGGCTCAATCCCAGAAAAACGCAGGCAGGTGGTCCTGCGGTTCTCAGGACCGGTGGACCAAAGGAATCCAGGTTTGGGGTTTGATCCCTGCTCCCGGGCCTGGGTTTCTAGGGAGGAAGAATTGTCAATCCTGACAGTATCTGCCAATTTCCTAAGGATAAAAGACTAATGTCCCATTCACTATTTCCATAATACCATTTGACTCAGGGTGGTATAGAGTGGAGAGGACTCCCCTCACTTCCATGAGCTTGTTCAGCTTGGGAATGACATTGGCAGTAAAATTAGTGCCGTTGTCTGTGAGGATGAACTGAGGGCATCCATATCAGTGGATTATGCGTTCTAAAATGAAGGTGGCCATAGAATCAGCGCTTACATGCTGCAGTGGCTTGGCTTTGACCCATTTGGTCAAGTGGTTGATGGCCACTATGATATATCAAAGGCAACCTACACACATGGGAAGTGGTCCTATAACTTCTATGCTCACAGTGTGCCAAGCAAACTTTGGTTCTACTTTCTTTTACTGGTGGCGTCCCACAAATGATATCTCATTATGGTATTCAGAACAACAAGTAAGAGTCTCTTTGACATCAAACAACAGAGACTCCCAATAGTAGTGGAGCTGCAGATGAGCAACTGTCTTTTGGAATCCTCTATGGCCCACTGCCTTGTGGGCAGCAGGTATAATTTGGGCCTGTTGGATGGTTGAGGGAATAAGTACTTTTTACTTTCATGATATTTATCAAGCTTGTTGTTTTCTACACAGCAGTCCTGTCTCAGCTCTCCAAGAATGGCCTGGATTTCTTTTAACTCATCATTGTAGGTGGCTTTTACCATCTTGTTGTACATGTCATCTTCTTGGGACAATACCAGCGCTACAGTGGGCAAGCGGGACAGGCAATCAGCATTCTGGTGACTAGCTCCAGGACAGTGGACTATCTTATAGTCAAAGGCTTGGAGTTTCAGTGCTCATCTGGTAAGACATCTTTCTGACTTGCAGAGATTCTGTAGCCAGCTGAGACTGGCATGGTCTGTTACAATGGTAAAGTGTACGCCATGCAGGTATATCCTAAACTGCTTATAGGTGTATATTACTGTGAGGCATTCTCTTTCTGTGACAGTGTAGTTACACTCATGCACATTAAGGGACCTGCTGGCATATGCTACTGGATGCTCAACTCCTTCATTGTTGAGTTGGCACAGCACTGCTCCTAGTGCTGATAACAACACATAATTATGGACAATGAAGGGCTTGCTGAAGTCTGGATACATCAGAATTGGGCTGCAATAAAGACTGGTTCTAAGAGAATTGAAGGCAGTCTGGCACACTATTGTCCATTTGAAGGTAGTTCCGTTTTTCAGAAGATTAAACAGAGGCTCACCAGTGCAGGAGAAGTTTGGGATAAAGTGTGGTAGTACCCTACCATTCCTAAGAAGACTTGTATGTCTCTTTTGCTCTCTGGGCGTCTCATATTCATAATTGCTTCAACTTTTACTGGTTGAGGGCAAAGACCAGTTGTATCCACAACTAAGCCAAGGTATTCAAGCTGATCTTTGAAGAACTGGCATTTTCAAGGCTTTGTCTTTAGATTAGTGTCAGCCAGTCTTTTGAATACAGCCTCCAAGTGATCCAGATGTTTGTTGAATGTCCTGGAAAATATGTTGATATTGTCTAAGTATACCAGGACAAAGGACAGTTTGAGGTCTCCAAGAATCAAATCCATGGCTTGCTGGAACGTGGATGGGGTGTTGAACAGACCTTGAGGCATGCATGTTGGCTGTAATAACCCCTGGGAGGTTATTATCACGCACTTATCTTGTTCTTTGGGCGGCAACTCAGTTTGCCAATAACCAGAAATTAAATCTATAGCAGAGAAGTAATTGGCTCTGCCTAGGCAATCAAGGGCATCATTGATCCGTGGAAGAGGGTAAGAATCCTTTTTGGTTATCAAGTTGAGCTGATGGTAATCAATCACAACTCTATTGCTACCGTCTTTCTTCTTTACTATGAGCATAGGAGACGCCCAAGGGCTCTTAGATGGCACAAATATGCCCCTATCTAAGAGCTCCTTTATTTCCTTGCTCACTAACTCCTTGCTGGCCTTAGACCTTCTAATGGGGTGGAGGTAAATAGGTTTGTGGTTGCCTGTGTTAATGTGGTGTGTGACATCAGGGGCACACCCAAGATCAAAATCATCCTATGCAAAAATACAGCGGTATTTTTTGAATAGTGCACTGATCCTCTTGCGTCCTTTGTCCTTCAAGGAGGATAGGTCAGCCAAAGGGGTGGCTGCATAAGCAGAAGCTTCTACTTGATCTGGAAGTCTCATGTTGAAGAAGTCACCTATGCAATAGAATTCTTTTATCTATGCAATGGGGAGGAGGTGAATAAAGGCAACTACCTGATGTTTCTTGATCTTTAGGTCAAATTCCTGTAGGTTAGCCAATAGAACATGAATTTCCTTCTGCCCAGGAATGATGATTCCAGGGGCAACACATGGCTCAAAACAGGAGTGGCTCCAGGGCTAATGAATTATGCTGTAAAGTCCTTCCAGTATATCTAAAGTCAGCCCAGAGTTGATGACAGTCTGAGTGCCACTTGGGAGCGTGAAGGTTGACCTTGACTGAAGGGGAATGCTTTTGTGTTCCTTTATCTGTGTGGGTAGCCATTTCCCCTTTCACCCTTGATTTGATAGGGCACTGCCACTACTCTGTCCTTGTAAGCCAGGTGAATGCTCTTGGTTTCCTTTGGGGGCAAATTCTCCCTGGAATAGTATATTGGAATAGCCTGGCTGAGCAGCGTTAAGTTGTCCATTTCCATGTCTAATTTCACCCTGTATTTGCAAAGGAATGCTGTACCAATCAATATATTGTAGTTTTGACTGGGTAGGACCACATCAGGCAAAAAACTGCAATTGAACAAAACCTCATTGGCAATGAACTGTATGCTCCAACAGAAGTAGTAGTATGAATTCCAGCGGTACCATAGACTTTGGAGTGGGCAACATCAGGAGCCAGACCCAGTCTTTTTACCAGGCGGGTTGAGACTATGTTGATTGGGGCCCCACTGTCTATAACAGCCCTCACCTTTACCTTATTTACAGAAAAATCAGCATAAGTACATTCAGTGTAAGATTTAGATTGAAGATTTAATAAATGGATACCCAGTGGACCTGGGGTATCAAAATACTGGCAGAGGCTCTGGCCAATCTCAGGGAAGTTGGCTTCTATGGTCTCCAGTGGCATGGAGAACTGTACACCTTTCAGTGGCGGCAGGTTGCTGGACACGTTTGGGTTAGAACCAATACATACCTCCTGTACTTGAGCGGCGTAGGGCTTTGAGACAGTCTCTATTGTGTTGGCGTTAATTTTCTTGGGGCAGCCTCTCCCTTGGGTGGGGATTGCATAAATGTTGTCTGCTACTAGCTTATGAGTAGAGTCCTCCTCAAAGTCCTTTTCTGGCAGAAATAGATCAGGAAGGGGCTGGTCAATGACCTTAGTTACGCCTAAGGGTGCTGTGGAGTTCCTGTCTACCAGTCCCTAAAGTGTGTCCTGGATTGTAGCTAGGGACCAGCTGGAAGGGATTGTCATTCTCTATTAAGGGGAAAATGTATCTCAGAAATATGTATAGGGGTCAAAATGGGCTTTTATTCACTCTCAGAAGGAAGATCCCCTTAGAAACCTTCTGGTATATGGCCCAGGGGGTCAAGGAGACAATATGGATTTGCCAATACTTGGAGTCCTCTAAAAATATCTTGGACTCCTTGTACTTGGTCTTGGACTCCTGAACCTTAGTCCTGGACTTCTGCTCCTTAAACTTGGACTCTGGCGCTGCACTTAGGATCCAGCTTCTTATTCTTGGGCCCCTGCTCCATTATTGTGGGCTTCAGCTCTCTTTATAGCTCCAGTGGCCTTGTTATTTCACTTGTCAGTCCAATCAAGCTCCTGCTGGTGATCAAAAGGCTTCCAAAAACCTCTTGGAAGAAACTCAAAAGGCCTCAGAAAGATCCTGTCAAAGACCTGGAAAAGACCTTCAAAAGACCCTGTAACTTTTCAGCCAGCCACCTTTTTATAGTGTTCTTTTCCCAACGGTTCCGCCTTCAAAATGGCTTTCTTTAGAAGCCTAAACCATTGCTGCTCACTTTTTCCTATAATAACTTAAGCTTACATACTTACTTTCTCAAAAGCTTAAAGTATTAATTCACTATTTCCTTGCTTATACTTTAAGCTTTTGGCTTCCAACCAATCATTTTCATCAGGAAACCTGCCAGAACTCAATCAATGAATGCAGAGCGCAGAAATAGGTCATTTCTGATGCCCCACCAGGATCTAACTATGAAAATAATTTCCATGGCTCAAACTGCTCAAATTGACAACTCTTTGCACACCAAAGCATTAACCGGTCCATTATTCCAGCACCAGTCTTCCCTGCATTTAACCTGAACCAATTTAAATAGTAGAATACTATTTAAATTGTTCTTTTTAAACCTCTTCAACGTTTTACCCATATATTTACAATTATAGTGAAATCCAAGAAAAACATCCCACCAAAACAACTTTGTATCCAGCTCTCATAGCAACATACCTTCATCTATCCTAGGAACTTAATAAATAAATATCTTACCCACACTTCTATCCACATTCCTTCTTGATTTTAATACTAGACCAAGGCAAAACATTCCACATTTTCCCACTTTGGCAAATCAACTTGGCAAAATCTTGGCTCATTTCTCCAGACCACTAGTTCTTCATCATCATCCTCTGATCCTTCAGCCAGCTCCTGTATCATGATCAGCTAATTCTGCATCATGATATTCAACCACATCTTCAAGATCTTCAGCCTTAGTCTCTAAACAGTTCATTGCAGTCTCCAACAGCTCAGATCAGTCATTAAATGGCCTATCAGTCCTCTGGCTACTCCTTTATCATGACCAGCTACTTCTGCATCACGATCTTTGAGCCCTTCCACTTATCCTCACTAGAAATCATCTTAGTTCCCTCTGCACAATGAACCATCTTGGTTCCCATAATTCAATATGAATCAATAGTCTGTCAACTAGCCTTCACTGTGATCAAACAGTCCCTCTCACTAGTCTTCTCTGTTAATTCCGTGAACAACCTTGGTTTTTTATCTCAGTCTCCGTTACCAGAACTTGTAGACCCAGGCATGAGTCTACATTGAACTGGAGTTTGACTGGGCCCTTACAAGTGGCACTCCACTTAGGCCATTCAACCATAGATCAATGTCTATGTGTTGTCTTTACTCACCCAGGTGATTAATTCTGAGCTTTCAGTTGCAGAGTAATCAGCTCTACTTCCCAGAGTCCTGATCACACCAAGTTCTGCAGAAGCTTCCCCAAGCAAACCGCCTTGGTGACACCTCCAAGAAAATCTATACCCTCCAATGCTCACTCTGGGTTATCCCCCAAAGCTCCCATAGGGGCATAAATGAGGACACCCTACCAGTCTGTTAGATAGGATGCTTGCTCACAGACCTCCTGTAAGCGTATCAGGGTATGTAGAGCCCTCAGAGCTCTTCCCCTCCCTGGTAGCCTGCATTACCCGCCAGGGGTTCAAAACCTTCTCCCCCCAGACAGACAAAGTTCCCTGCTTGTTATCTCAGTCTTCACCCTTCTGCAGCCACAGTTCCCTGCTAGGTAAAGAACTATAGCCCAAAGCAGCCAATATCTTCTGCTGAGTAGAGGCAACATCTGCCTCTGGTAGTCCTTTGTTACCTACCAGCCAGGCCTTACTTACCCTAGTAGTCCTATGTTACCTACTAGGCTTATCTTAATTACCCCTAGTAGTCCTATGTTACCTACTAGGCTTCTACCTGCAACAAACAACCAAACTTTTTCTTGGCCAACATTAGCCCCGCCTGCAAGCCACCAAACATGTGGACTGTCACAGGTGCCACTAGGATAGATGTTGTTTCCTTGCTGATAGGCGCGGGATCCATTTCACTGGCCTCTGGGGGCTGACTGGCTGATTCTTGATTGGGATCCTTTGGAATGGGAAGGGGATTGACAGGACTAGTACATTCCATTACTGGTCTGCCTTTCTTTTTCCTTGATCTTAAGGCTTTGCTACTGAGACCATATTGACAGAGGGAGGGCTGGGCTTCCCACCTTGGCATTCTGCCGCAAAATGGCCTCACTTTCCACACTTATTGCAGTTGCTAGAGTTTTGGTAGGGCTTATTTTCTCCTTTTGCCTTATCTGAGTCAGGTGTGGAATTGGCAGGCTTGGACTTTGGGAGCAATCCTTATAGCTATTAAAACTTTTACCTGACTGTCCTTTGTTTGGGGCCTCAAACTGTGAACTGAGTCTGCAGAGATAGCTCATGATCTTTTGTGTGTCATTGGGCTGATTGAGTACAGGGAACATCACATTGGCAAGTTCATAATAGGGCTGTAATGCTCTGCTCATGGCAATGCAGCAATCTAAATCAGACAGTACCTTGGATTTAAGAAGGATCTGTGCCTTGTGATAGAATTGGGTCATTATTTTAGGAATTAGGCCATTTTCTAATACACATGCTACTCAAGTCGCAGTATAACACAATTTGATTTTGAAAAAATCAAACTACAAATGTTTATATTTAAAACAGTAATAACTCAACAAATATTTAATATTTTTTCACACTGTAAGTTATCAAAATGAAGCTAAGAATCTTATCTTTCTATTTTAGTTAAAATATTAATATGTATATGATATTGAATATTAAAGCAAAAGCAATTTAAAAGAGCATATGTCAGACTTTATTATATTATTTTGATAATGAAATAAAATAGATTGCTTTAAGCTAAAAAATTATTTTTTTTATTAAATAATATATTTATTTTATTTAATGAAATTAAAGATAAAATTGAGAGCTTTATTTTTGCACTTTATTTTATTCAAAAAGCTCAATTGTTTAGAATTTTATGGTAGTTTGAAGTTACAATGTTATTATCACTGTTTAGATTAATTTTAAGGTTCAAGTGAGCTTCAAACCTCAAATTAAGCATTCTTTAAATGGATTTCTTTAATATTTTATCATTTTAAAAACATGCAGAAGAGTTACAACTAAGCAAATACATTTTAATTGATTTGCATTGATTACAAAGAGGATATGATGTAATAATAATGTTTAGCTGCTTCACATGTATCACTTGTGCATGAAAACTGGGTATTTAATCAATTCTGCAAACATAAATTCAAGTTCAAACTATAATAAAAGCTATCACACCATTTCTTTCAGAATGGTGTCATTTAGCTTGGTCTATAAAAACTAAAGCACCACAGAGTTTCTAATCCAAAAGACCCCATTCAAAGGCCGCACTCTGATCAGAACTACTCCATCATTAAGGCACATTTAAGAGATCTGACCTTATTACAGATTCAAAATACTACCATGTCTTCAGTTAAATTAACTTTTGCCATGCTATCCTTTTTTTCTTTGGGAGCTTCAACAAAAAGAGAAAGAATTGCAATGTTGAAAAATGCATTCCTCTTTATTGCTGGTGATGATCTTGATACTTTCATCAAGCACTTCCTTACTCAAACGGGATTTGAGAGATCTCAGTTACTTCCAACTATTCAAAATCAAAAAGGCAATGAGTTCATTGAAAACTTAAAGGATCTCCTGAAATCTTCTCCCCAAAAGCATCTCCCAGCCTTGCAATCTCTGGTTACTTCCAGCTACTCTTTAAAAGAGCTTAATGATATGGGGCTTAATATAACCAAAAGTGAGTTTGAATACTTAAGAAAAATAAATAAAAATAAAAATGTAAGCTTAAACAAAAAAGCCAAAAAATAAGAACTGTTCATTAAAAAAGAAATAATTAAAAAATTGCTGGAAAATTCTTTTGAAACAAGCCAGTTTACAAAAAAAGTGCCTGAAAAAATTTATAAAGATATCAAAAAAGAAATGAGTGAATACTCAACTGCAATAAAATACTCTCTCTTAAAAACAAAAAAAAGAAATATATGAATATATGAAAATAAAAAATGTGTCAGGAAATCCTGATCTATCAGGGTTGACTGATTCATATTCCCATCACTAAAGCTAATTGGCTAACAATAGACAGGCCACAGCCAGGTTGAGACTTCTATTCCGGAATACAGAGAAACTATATCAATATTGTTATAGTTTGAATCCAGAAGACGCCTGAGACATTCCTGGTCTCAGGTCATGGGCCAATCCAGAAGCTTCTATAATTAGATGCTAGGCATTCTGGAATCCCCAAAACAGATGCAAACCCACCCTACGGAATAAAGGCAGGAAAATACAAAAATCCTGTTTCACTGAGAAATGAGACAGAATACCACCTTGGAAAATCTTGCAAACTAGACCAAAAATAAGATGGGGCCCAGGCTATGGATGTCAACTTAGTTGACCGCAACTAAGTCAAGAGATATCTAGGCTGAAGAGGAGAAATCAGCAGCCTAGAATATTACCTCATTCCAAAACCTTATTCAGGTTTGGAATTCAACTCTGGGGGTGAAACTAGTAGCTTTGGGATGATAGGCTAGCTAGTAAGAGTTATCTGCAGCAAAAAACCAGTCTGGCCGCTAGCTGCATACTATAAAAAGTCCTTCCAAGTGATCTTGGAAGGCAGAGAAAAATAATAATCATCAACATTACTACTAAGCCAAATAGTAGTAGTGTCAAGTACAATAAGAGCATATTATTGTTACTTTGGAATCCTGCCAAACCACTAAAGACAGTGTCATGTCCCAAAGACCACAGGACTCCTATATCACTTGGCTCAAGAAGCAACAGAACACAGCCTGTTGCAGCACCCATCCACATCAATTGGAAGCACATCTATCTTTATACAGATCTCCCAATCCCAAAATACATAATACAACTAATAAAAACTATATCTCTTCTTCCTCAAGATTCAAAAATCTTGACAAAATGAAATTTCAGTTTCAATTTCTACCTACTATAAATTAATTCCTAAAAATATAATAAAAAGTAAAAAACAAACTGATATGCGCAATATTTGTAATTTAAAAATTCACTAGAAAAAAAGAAGGAAAAATGTGAAAGTAAAAACTTACCATTACCAGAATCTATAGATAATGACTTAAAGACTATTAAACAGCACCAAGACTTTTATATTAATTAAAATAGGGAATATAAAAAAGATGTTAACAAATTAGATGATGAGTCTTGTTTTGTAGTTATAGATTATAAAGAAAACTTAAAGGTTGGAAGTGGTCTAATTGAGACCAATAGTTGCTTTTATTCAAAAAAACAATCTCATTATTAGGGGTTGCATTAGTTTTTAAAGAAAACAATAAAATTAAATATGAATATCATGATTTTTTGTCTCAAATATTATCACATGATTATTTATTTTCAGGTGAATATTTAATAAGTCTTCTTAAATCAGATAGATTTAAAAGAATAAGAAATATAAAAGTGTGGACTGATAATGGAAATCATTTTAGATCATATGAATTTTTATATTACTTATTTAAAGAGGCACCTAAATATATTAAGGGCTCTATAAAATATAATTGCTTTGTTGAATGCCATGGAAAAAGAATTGTTGATGGTCACTTTGGTGTAATATCAAAAATGTTAAATGAAAAAGAAAATGAGCTTTATATTAACAATATTAATGATATTAAAAATATTTTTGAGCAAGAAGAAAAAAGAAAAGAATTATATAAATCAGTGCTATCAGCCTCAAATGTTTCTCAAAAGTCATTCTTTTATATTTATAAAAGAAAAGTTAGGCCTATAAAAAGAGAGCTTGAAGTTAAAAATCTGCGCATCAATCTTTCATATTTGATGAAAGATGGGAAGCTATATACTTCACCTCTAACATTTGAAAGTTTATCATAATATTATGAGCTAAATCATCATTTGAAATCACGTGATGATACCAGAGAAACAAAAATATCATAGGATGCTAGTGGTGCATTAGGGCAAGTTCATGAAGTAGGGCAACTTACTAGAGGGTGTATTTTAAATAGAGTTATTAGTCTTTCAAAAACAACAACTTTTTTTTCTGAAACAAACTAAGAATATTTATGATGAGTCAAAAATAGGGTAATAGCATTTATAGCTTTGGGGCTGCTATTACTCTCCCATGCAACTCATCATAAATATTTTTGGTTTGAAGTTTGTAGTAGCACTTAAGATATTTTCAGTAATACTATAAGTTGCAATTTTCAATTCTAAAATTGACAACTTATTTTTTTTAAAAAATCATCTAAGTCCAAGATCAAATAAAGTTTTGGGATTGATTGTATTTTAAGCTTTCTGAATAATTTGAATATGAATATTGTTATTAAGTTATAAAATAATTAATCTGGCGCCTAGGCATAACAAGAAAAATAATGACCCAATTGTTTAGCAAAGTCAGAAACAGTTTTGTATTTCTTGAATGTGATATTGCTAAACTCTGCCTTTCTGGCTTGGAGCCTAGTCTCACTGCCAAACTAATTGATGACTTCCTGCTCAGCGTCCGCATAAGTCCACTCTTCTTGTGGTAGGAGTGGCTTAATGACGTCCACACTGGCAGGATCTAAGGCGTTGATGAGTGTTGTAGCCTTCATATGGTCAGAGGATCCTCTCATGGACATCCCAAATAGGCGTACAAATGTCCAAATGTTTCCATTGCGGTTGAACTTAGGCAAGTTAAAAGGTTTGAACTTATGATCAGGTACCAATGTCTTCTCTATGAGAGTAGCCATAGGTCTTCTGGAGCGGACAGGAGGCAGTCTAGTAGACAACAGAGGTTGAGGGGAGGCAGCACAGCAACGCCCATGGGCACATTTATAGTGCCCTGAGAGCCGTTACTCTTGCGCTTGGACCCAATTTTGTGGAAAAAATCTGGGGAGGAGATCTTCTGTCTTTCTGATGAAGAAGAAGGAAGGGAATATAGACCTCTACACAAACTTCTGCTTCCTGTTCCGCTTTCCTGGGCCTCCAGCTTGCTGAGCCTAGCAGCAAACTTAAGTTCTATCTCTTTTCTGGATGCACGCTCCTGTACTACCTGCTCCAATAAGTTGCTGTGATTTTCTTCCAACATCAGAGCTGTAGAGGTGAGCACATCATGGCGTTGTTTGTCCTTCTTGCGGCCTTCCTCCAGGTGGGCAGCTTGCTTGCAAGCGGCTTCTAGATCCTCATAAAGCAAGCTGGCAAGGTCACATACGCTCTCAATTGTCTCCCAAAGATTGTTCTTGTTGTCTACATAGGCGTTGCGGTACAGGCAGCAGTTGTGAGAATCAGAGACAAGATCCTGGCCAGTGAGGCCCAAAGAGACAGGGGACTTCCCTCTTTTGATGCTGCTAATATTACTTGCCATCTTGCTCACATAAGCCACTAGCTCATTATATTGATCAGTGCTTCTATTGTCAGCATCATCAAGCATACAGGTGAGTCTTCTATGTCTGAAGTACCTTCACTCTAGTTCTGTGTGTGAGCCAACTCTTCAACCCTACAGGTCAGGCTGATATAGTGAGTAGTCACGTCTGTGATCCACTGTGGGGTTGTGCCAGTGCTCTCAAAACAATTAGCGACAATGTGTCCAGCCTGAGAATTAAACTGCAGCGCAATCTTGTCCACTCTGAAGTGGGCACAATTGGTGGTATCAAACAGATTCCTTAGGATAGCCTGTAAGGAATCAAAGCTGGTGTTCAGCTTGTTGATTTTAGCCAAGTGGGCTTCCTGAAATTTGTTGCGGCTAGTCCCCAGCTTGTTAAGTTCCAAGCTTTGTCTGGCAACAAGTCATTGCAGGGGTTTAATGCTTGATGAACACAGTAAGAAAGGAGGTCTTTGAATTGCCCTTTCTTCTTGTTCAATAGCTGACCAATCTGCATGCTGTTTGCCTCCTGGTACTGGCAATATGCTGTCCAGAGGTCAGCAGCATTGAGATTGTAGCTGAACAGTGTAAACTCAGTCTCTTGCTGGGCCCCTTTGTGTTGTCTACTGTGGATAAGTGCGCCTAGCATAGCGCAAACCTTGTCTAAAGTATACTATTAGAACTGGTCTGGTCCAGGTATATTGGCAGGATCCAAGTGGAGACAGTTGTCTTGGAGCTCAACAGCTTGGTGGGGCGTAATAGCCAGGCAGAAACTAGTGTCCCTTTTGGTGCCACTAGTGTTCATGCAACCCCCATACTTATCAACAAAGATGAGGCAGAAAAGGGGCAAGGCATTGCCTTGCCCTAACTCCAATGGTAGCTCACTTTTGTAGTGAGCACCACTGTCAAGATTTTGTGATCTTGAAGAAAGATCTTTATTATTCATTGTAGTAGAGATGTTGATAATAGATTGTATGAAGACATTCTTTTGCTACCAATCAGGTCTAAGATGCGGCTATGGCCTGGAAGTGTTCCAAGTCCCTAGGAAAAATTACACTGGTCTGCAAATAGACAGCATCAGGCTCTCTTTGGATTCTTCTGAAAACTAGGCGCCGGCTAGTAGTGATACAACAATAGAGATTTTCAATCTCTATCTTCAAAGGTGAAATAAACTGCTCAATATCTAGTCAGGAGAGCACCTTATATAGGTTGGATAAGCCCTCTTGCCAGATTGTTATCTGACGCTTCTAACTCTTACTAGTCAGTCTATCTGTTCCCCAGACTGCTAGTTTCAGCCCCCAGAGTTAGGCAGCTATGTCATTCAGGCATGGAACTTCAATGAATTACCAACCTCAGCTTATTGTGATAGTGTCTTGGCGGCATCCTGTTTGTAATCATGCATATGCAAGTTTGGTTCCCTGTCAATTGGGTTTTTGCATCATGTAGTATTCTTCTGAACGACCTTCTATATCAATTGTAGGTTCCAATACATCTTCAGGCGCAAATGTTTGACAGTAGCATGTCTTGCATTATTATTCAGGGACCCTCAGTCTTATTGGCTGAGGCGCGTTCTATGACTGTAGTCAGGAATCATCAAGCCTGATTGTTTAGGTTTGATCCAATGAGAAGACCATTATTGAATCAGGATCAATCTTTGGAGTAATAATAAGAGTACTGATTACCCAAAGCCAGGAACAAGATCAGCTGATACTTCTGGAAGCTTGACAGCTCTATGGTAATTAGCTGTCTTTAACCAATTAGTTAGGAGAATGATGGCCAAGTCTGCCATACTATTCCAAAAGCCTGACACTATATAATACCCTATATTCATATCAAATAAAGTATCATTCTCTTCTTAATTTCCCCCTTTATCTTGTTTATTATACTTCCCAGAAGTATATACTTGACACTACAAATTAAAAGAGAAAAAGGCTAGGACAATTGTGCCCAGGCAAATAGAAAAATATTAAATTGTTTAGGAAATGACCACAATCAACATAGACATTGATAAAAAAGTATAAACTTATGAATGTAATTAAATGGTATAAAAACAATTATTTTAGATTCACAATAAGAAAGACAAGCATAACAAAACAACATATAAAATAGACTAAACCAAGCATACATATTTCAATTTCAAAAGTTTATTATATGGGGTTGCTATAGACTACATAAGCTAAGCCAGCGACACATTTATATTTATATCATATGCTTCATTTTTCAATAAAAATGTTGGTTTGTCCTTTGGAACTCATAAATTGTTATTGAAAATAATAAAGATATTTTCAAAAATATTATGACTTCAAAATGATGCAGGAATCATTCAATCTCCCATCTCTTATTTGTCAAAAGTATAATCCTTAATAAAAGTATAAAATTGGACCTTGCTGATAGTTCAATAGAGATAGTTGCATAGCATCTCCTTATGTTTCTCTAAGTTGAGCTGCACAAACAAGACAACTATCACTTTTATAATAAAAACTATAACTTTGTGTGCCACTAAAACATCTTGGAAAACTAGATAAAGAACAAAATTAGATTTTTTTTGCTGAACTAATCAAAAAATTTATACTAGGATAACAGAAAGATAGTAGTGAGCAGCTGTAAAAAAACTAAGTGTAGCACAGCTTTGCTCTTTTGGCAGCCAGCCTGACCCATCTTTCTTTTTACCAGCTATAGACTAGAAACGGATATTAGCAGGCTGCCATCATTAAACGCCTTTTAACAGCTAAAGACTAGAAATGCCTATCAGCGGGCTGCTTTAAAAGAGTGAAGCTGAGCAAAGCACAGCTTTGCTATTTTAGCAGCCAGCCTAACACATCTTTCCTTTTACCAACTAGAGTATAAAATAATGATTTTATAAGGCCACTGATTTAAAAAACAAAAAAGGGTTTCAGCTAGGATACCTGGACGCGTACCTAGGCGGGATGCTGTGAAAGAGCAAAGTGGGTGTAGCTCAGTTTTGTTCTTTTGGCATCCTGCCCGCCACATCACGCTTGTTCATTAAACTTAACGCATTTATTTTACCAGAGTGATAATGATTCGCTTTCACAGCAAAGCAAGATAATTTTAGGCTGGTAGTATTAATGGTGGTAATTTTTATTTAGTTTAAAATATGCTGAGTTAAATTGAATCGAGTTAGCGCGATTTGATAGAAGCTATGCATTTAATTTAATCCTCCAAGGAATAGATTGTGTAGTTTTTATATGCATAGCCATAGCTCAACCCTTCTGGAAGAAATGGAATTCATTTAGTTGGGCTTTACATAATAGTAGCACCGTGATGGGTTTATACCAAGGTTATTAAATAAACTATCAATATGCTTTAATATGATGAAACTAGCAGCATCAGCTTACCTACATATAGGACTTTTGTTCCAGTTGCCCCTATTGATCAAAGGCTTTTTTTCAAAGAGATACTAGCATGGTGGATCCAGATTTGAATATTGGGTTTGATTTTGAAAGGTTCTAAAGTCGGTAGGCTGGATTAATGATCAGTGGAGCTTAAAGGACAGGTTTACCCGGGAGAGCTGTGATGTGAAAGCCTGGGCAAAAACGTATGCGTTTTATGGCTAATTAAATAAATTGCTGAATATAATGTATGACGGTTTGATTTCAAAGGTTTGATTTGTAAAGGCTAAAGCGACTACCCAGCGATGATTGATTTGGCTTTTGACTACGGGATGCAAATCTTTCATGCATTTTCTTTGTCAGTCCTCATCGCGATAGGAGCCAATCAAATACGGGTTATATACTGGGGATATTTGAGTAAAGTTTGATTGGATAAAACAAAGCTTATGCCGTAAACTCCTGGACTCCAACAAAGCAGGAAGTGGGGCATTAGGAGTGGATTTGCGAATGAAGACAATAAGCCAAAAAATGTTTTTGGTGACGTTTGTATGCGTCTAGGATGAGGAAAGGTAGGTATAAATATGCGATAGGCGGATCGAGAGCCCTATCCAACATGTCTAAGCTCTTTATCGGATCCCTCTCTTGGGATACGGACTCTGATTCCCTACGTTCCGCCTTTGAAAAGTATGGTGAGGTTACCGACTCCTTTGTTTGCAAGGATCGCGAGACCCAAAGATCCCGTGGCTTTGGATTCATTACATACGCTGACGAAGAATCAGCACGTAAAGCCATGGAGGAAATGAATGGCTATGAACTCGATGGACGTCAAATTAAGGTTGATAATGCCTCTGATCGCTCAGGAGGAGGTGGCGGCGGAGGGCGTTCTGGCGGTGGCGGCGGTTATGGTGGCGGTGGTGGAGGTTATGGAGGAGGTGGTGGTGGCTACGGCGGCCGTAACGAAGGTGGTTATGGCGGCGGTGGCGGTTATGGTGGTGGCTATTAAGCTAGCCGCTCGGCTCCTTGTCATGTTCTGCTGTCGTATTGTCTTTTCGCTCCACTCTGTTCTAGTGTATATATGACTGATCAGTTTCTTTCGGATATTTTAACCCCACAAGGAGGCCATCGCATAATAAACTATTTGAAGCTTTACATTTTGCAATAATTTATCCAACCTTAAACCTTTTAGGGTAAGAACATTTGAATGGTTTACTACAAAAACAAGGTTTATTATTTTGCAGATTTTTTTATAAATAATTTCCCTTCATTTCCTAGTACAATTTAAGAAAAATAGCCCAAAGACTCGATTTTATTTAACCAAGGGACTAGAACTGATTCAAACTTTTTCAAAGCCCTAACTTGTTTAAACGATCTCCTAGCAGGGAAATCCAACCGCAGCCCCATCCAGCTCTCATGGATAATCATTTTAGCTTGCCGAACAAAACATATATCTTCATTGTCCTATAGAAATATTATCATATTATTCTATCAGCGCAAGTTCTTGTGCCGGTTTACGATTACCAAATCTAAAATATAAGTTGGCTAGCGGACACACAGGTTCCAATAAACCTATCCGAAAAACATGGAATCAATAAATATAAAAAGCCTGAAATACTTTTAAACAATACAAACACGGTACTTTTAGCAGCCATATTAAAGTTGACTGGTCTCATCAAATAAAATTATCTAGACAACTTATGGGACATTATAGCTATTAAGGCAATTTATCATTTGCACTCAATTAAATGCTTGTTATGGCTGAGTCGATCAACCCAGTTGCCACCATATCTTTTAGTTTTTTCTTCCGTTATGCAAGAAGATCATCAGGATGCCAAACTACTGGTAGATAAGAATTGGATCCACCACCCTGAGTTGCTGTGCCACATAAAGGGGCTCCCCCCAAGCAAGTGATTATGTGTTGAAGTCTTGGTGCACTATCCCCAAAGGGCTCTATCACATTCAGAACAGCTTGCCTCAAATAGTACTGTAGTCTTCCAACTCTTCAATCAATGTAGTGTTGCAACCAAGATTGACACCTTGCCTTCCAAGGTATCTCACAACAAGCAGGGGGCACCCATAAGTTTCCCCATGAGGTATCTAACAGCTTAGGCCCTCTTGCTTTGAATTTTAAGATTTGAGCAATGATGTTAAATTAGGATCAGAGCTAATTCCAGAAAACAATCCTTCAATAGGTTATTCAAAACACAAACCATACTTGGATCATGCTACAATGCCATTCCCTTGTGGACCAGTGGTGACCTTTTACAGTATATTTGCATTAAGCTTTAAATAAAGCTATCACATTACTCCTGATTAATGTTCTTTCCTTATGAACTGTTGTCTTCCTCAATCCAAATACCAAATCATAATTAGTTCTTTTGCAACAATCTCTATCTCTTATCATTTTGATTTTTGACATTACTATCCTGGTATTTATTTCACACACCCTATGGTCAATCATGCTTAATGTTGCAACTGAGATTGACTCCTCATCCGTCAATGCATCTTACAATACACAGGGGCACTCATATAGACACCTCATGATGTATATAACAGCATTAGGCATATCATTTCTAATATCAAAATCTAGACAATAACTCTCAATTAGGTGTATAACCAATTTCAAAGTGCTGATCCCTTAGTTAAGTATTTGCTGTTCACATTATACTTGGATCCCACCACAATGCCACTCCCTGGTGAATCAGTGGCTTTTCTTTTGGGTATATTAGCTGCTGTCTCCCGAATAAAGCAACATCTTGTTCCTATGCTTTGTCCTTCCTATTGTACTGCTGTCTTCCTCAATCTTAATACTGAGCCATAAATGATTCAGTTGCAACATTAAGCCAGTGGCTGCCTAACTGCCAACAACTTTTAGAAGTTTTCAGCTCACAACCAAGCATGATCTCCTGGATGAACATCATTGAAGAAGCTCTCATGTCTTTGACATCCAAGCAGCTGGATCTCATGGCTGGAAAAACTGCAATGAGCTAATCTCTTGCGCCCCAGATGCTGTTTTGTGGAGCAAAGATGGCACTAGAGCCTTTTTCTGATGCCTATCATCCTTTTTCTGATGAAATCTCTCTTAATACTGATAGTTTGCAGGTTAAAAAGTTTAACTCCCATTCTGGAATGGTTTCCTAGATGAGCAAGATAAACAAGATCTTTCTTTCTTGATTTCTGTTGAGACGAAGTAACATTTTTTTCTTGGGGCCCATGGCCACCCAAAGAATATTGATAAAGATTCAGCAGACATCTATACCATCTGCGTCAGGGAAATATCTGGCCTTTAGAAGCACCATAGTCATCAGCAATCAACCATCCTGGAGCTTCAGGCAGCTATAAGCGCTCAAGAGGAACAGATAGAGTTCTTGAAAGAGGAATCTGACCTTGCCTCTCAGGGAAAAAAGGCATGTTTAGATGAACAGAATGCTCAGCATACTCTCCTTGACTTCCTCTATGATCAACTGAAATTTTTTATCTTTTATGCCCATGCAATTAGTATTCCTTTACCTCTACTAGGATCACACAAGAATACTAGAGCTAGTAGTTCTCTCTCTCAGAGGAGCCAGATTGCATTGCACCTTTCAGACCCCCATCATTGCTACAGAAGCAATAAAGAGAATTATAAACCTAGTGCACATTCACTATATACCTTGGAGCCTACTTGGGAACTAGGTAGCAGCTTTCCAGCAACTTCTTATTGCTCTACATCAGACACACCACATAACAGCCAAGATGAGAAAACTATGTAGAGGGTGTCAATGCTGTTGCAACAGAACCAATAATAGTTCAGGATTTGAATTGGGGAAGACAACAGTCCAAATAGAAAGAACACAGATAGGGATAAGATGTGTTTATTTCAATAACAATACAGCTGATATACTATATTTGGAAGCCACAAGTTGCCAGGGGGTGGCATAGTGGTGTGTTTCATGTAACGTTTGAGTTAGGAATAACTTGAGTGGGGGTCAGTGTATTGAATTGGCAGCGCTTCTAATTAGGAGATAGTGCCTGTAATTTGACATTGGGCTCAGAGTGGTCCATACTGTTAGCCACGTCATGGGACAACTCTTCAAGTGCCCCCTGCGTATTGTGAGATGCACTGGTGAGTGAGAGGATAATCTTGGATGCAACATCAAAAGTGTATGAAAGATTTATTTTTGACTTATAGAGCTTGAGTTGAGATATGATAGTTAAGAAAAATTGGCTATATGGTTCTATTACTTAACTAATTCATATTTACAAGTTCACTTTTTATTTCTTGTTAAATATAAATGGTTGCTGTATTCAAATAGCTGAGCATTAATGGTGTATTTCATATCAAATGGATAATTGGCGTGATCTAAAAAATCATGGAGTAAGTAGAATTAGTTTTCATGGCTAATATATCCACGTAGGAGTAGGCTTTATCAGCAAATTGAGAGTTTAACATTTATATACTTAAGTTAGGTTTATCCATTTGCACCAAGTCTTCTCAGAAATCTGTGAAGTACAGTTCAAACGTATGGTTGAAGCATTACATATTGGCATTAAGTTTTCTGCAATGTGCAGTGCAGATAAGCTTATCTGAAACTTTGATTCTGGTAAGTTTAGGTTTCAAAATACCAAACTTTGAGGTTTAAAAGTATTTTAAAAGCTAGAAAATGTAAAAGTAAAGGATTTCATATCAAACGCTGACAACCGGTAAAAAAGGGTTGATTGTCTGCAAATTTCTTTTTCTTGCCTATTTATTAATGATAAAACATGCATTTACAATTAAGCCAACTTCTGAAGACCTTTTCATCTAATCTCGCTTCGTTTTTAATAATTGATTTGATATTAAGATATTTCGCGAAATAATAAATCAAAAATTGATTTCGTTAAACTTTCAAGGAAAAGAAAAGCATATTCAAACGTTCTGGTACCAAAGCTTATGTCTGTACCAATTGAATGGCTTGACATTTACTGTCGAAAACAAGAGAGCTAATATCTAACATCGTCCTACAAGATTTAAGATTTGACTTTCTCTAAAAGAGTAGACACTTTCAATAGGTGTTGTTGGGATGGATAGGAACCATTCCCTTGTTGAAGTGGTAATTCCCTACAAAGAAATAAGCATAAAGGCTCATGAGGTTCGAGATGATGGCTGATATTCAACTTGATTTTGCCTTCAGGAGTGGGCATTTCCCAGCTATCAGTTGCGAAATCTGTTGACATATCGAAGTCACCAATAGAATGACGCCCCATGAGCAGCTGGTATGAGTTATTATGGAACTCTGAAGCATTGACAAAGCGGGTGACGCCGTGGATCTCGACAGGAAGGTTTCGTATTTTCCCTAAGCACTTAGAGGGAGGACCTGCCACCATTTGAAACATTTGCTCAGAAGCCTCAATTTCTTTAATGCCAATGTCATGGAGAAATTGAAGTGAAACCAGGTTAGCTGCATTGGTAGGATACAAAGTAACTCGGAATTTAGTCTCCATAGTATAGGCTATGATTCTGGGAGGGCCAGTCCTTTCAAATAATTCATCTGGAAGTTTGCTAGACTTGGGCGCCTTGGAGGTAGAGATTTCCTTGTGTAGATATTTTTTAAGAGCTGGTATATTAAAACATAAGTTCCAAAGGTTAGTTGTTATTTGATCACTATGTTCCGCAACAAATTCATTATCAATCCTTTCTGCATGTACCGAGGTATTGCTGTGAGTAGCTGAATTTCTAACAGGCCGAGGTGCAACGTTAGTCTGATTAAGCATAGCAGCGGCTTGATTTTTTTCTTGATGCTTCTTCATGAGAAAAATTATTTTTTAGCAATGTGTCGTGCTAAGGTGAACGCTACCTGGTTTTAAATTTTTGCAGTCTGCTTAAGATAGTTGTTGCACTTGAGACAATCTGCAAGGGTTCACAAAAAGGAAGGATTGGATCCAGATGGCCACCTACGCTCGATAGATTTGAGTAGGGATGCTTTAGCCAAGCACCAGGCAGCTACGGCTAGCTTCTAGCTTTGGGTCACTCCTGTCAAAGATTTATTTAAGAATGTTTAAATATTTTGCGATTCCGTTCTGGCTAAAGCGGCCCAGAGCTGAGGCATGCCTAGGGCTGCGGCGTCCCACCCCCGGACAAAAATCTTTTTTCCGGCATTCCAGAAGATTAAATTTAGAATCAGGTTTAAATAGAAAATATGTTACCTTCCACATTTTCAGAAATTTTGGACAGAATCTGGGTTTTGTCTGGGGGTGGGACGCCGCAGCCCTAGGCATGCCTAGGGCTGCATCAGCCACTAAAAGGGATGATTACACCATTTGCCGTAATCATCCCGTCCTCCCTTCCCCGGATTCTTCTTTCGGATTCCCCCAGTGTAGGGGAATACAAAAGTTCAAACAAAAGTAAAAGCCTTGGACAGCCTTCTGTTTTCCAGATGAGCCTAAATTCTGTTAAATATTTAAAATATTTTTTTTGAAACTATAATTAAATTTGAACTTACATTTTATAATTTTTTAAAATAGAAAGATGTATATATTAGTTAAAAAAATCTGAAAAAAATCATCCACACATAAGTGTGGAAACAATTCCAAAATCTTCTTTGAGAAGATTTTCTCAAAATTGTCTCCAGATTTGAGACAGTGGCTCCTTTTCTAAAAAGGAGCCACTTGTCTCAATTCTGATGCAGCCCTAGTGTTGCAACTGAACCAATGAGAGTTCAGTATTTGAGTTGGGGAAGACAACAGTCCAATAGAAAGGACGAGAATGAATAGAATAAGGTATCATTTATTGTAGAATATTGTGATTAATATACCATATGGAAAAAGCCACAATGCCACAAGGGGGTGGCATAGTGGAAAGTTCCATGTAAGGTTTGAAGCTGAGGAATAACTCATGCAGAGATCAGCAGGTTGAATTGGTAGCGCTCCTAGTTAGGATGAAGTGCCCACAATTTGATATTGCCACCAGATTGGTTCATGTTGTTAGATACGTCAAGGGATGACTCATCAAGCGCCCTGTCATGGCCGGGGGCTGTCATGTACCAAGGCATCAAAGGGGAGCTTAATCCATCTGGATAACAGGTAACAAAGGCCCAGTAGAGAAATGGAGCTGAACGGGTTAGGTAAAGCAGTCCAACAGCTAAAGGGCGGTAGGCACCAAGGTTGGGAATGATGACTTTGGCCAGACTGAGGATGGTCAGGATGATCATTCCAGCTCTACTGTGGTCGTAGGGCTGAGAGATGGGGGGAGCAGGAGAGTTGTAGGGAATGCCAGCCATTTCAGGATCTGGACCTGGCTGGTAGTTCATAGGTGTAGGTCTAGGGTGGTATTCTAGTCTTCAGGTTTAACTTCTGCTCAAGTGGTGTATAAATTGAAATTCTAATAAAGCAAACAAAACTGAAAGATTCATTCACTTTATTTGACGTTGTCTGCACTTGAATTAAGTGGGGGAAAGTGGGTTTTATACCACTCATCTGGTCTACCTTGGAATGTTCTACTGCTTAATCTTGGAGGGCTCTTAGGGTCCCAACTCTTGGGCACTGGCATCTGAGAAGTAGTGGGAAGGGGCTTGGGAAGTGTGGATTGGAATTTGGGTGACTTGGTCTGGGCAGGGGAATTCTGTTGGCTGGTGGATAATTGGTTGGTATTTTTAGTCTTGATTGTTCCTTGGTCATTGACTGCAAGAATTTATGAATCTTGTAGCTCAATTGAGGTGCTGTTCACAACCAATTTATTGGTTGTGTTGACAGCAGCTTCAGTAGCTGCAAGATTATCAATTAATACATCAGTGCAGCTGGGGTGATTGGAGGTGGCAGGAACAGTGGGAGGTTTAGCTGCAGGGGCAGCAGCAGATCTGATTCAGTACGGCATTGGATGCACCCAGCCCAATTGTAGCATTGGGGCTGGGTGCTCTAATGCCATTGGGAGCCACAAGCTCCCCCACGCCAGCATTAAAGCTGGCCCCAGGACAGGACCCAGTTTTGGGTCGCTTTGAACTGCCCAAATAGGCCAGGGCAGTTTGAAGCGGCCCTCACCCACCCTGGTGGGTGGCTGGGGGTTTGAATCCCCCAGCAGGCTTTAAGTTGGCCCTTACACGCCCCCTGTGTATTGTAAGATATGTTAGCAGGCAAGTCTGGAAACTTGGTTGCAACACTAGGCATGCCTAGATCGAGGCCTTTTTGATCATTCTAATCCTGCTTTCACATTCTTGCGGTGCAATAGTGTTATCAGTTAAACTATGAATTAAATAGATTAGATAATGCTATCAGGTGTAATAGTGATTTAGAAATATCAGATACTAGATGGTTGCCCCATCCAACAACAGATATATAGTTAAATTTATATATAAATTGAATTTTCTTTTTGGATTTTTAGGCTGGAAATATTTGTCACTTATTTAATTTAAAAACCTTATTTAAAAAGGCTTTATTAAAAGTTAATTAAATTATATTTGTTTAAACTGAAATGATATATTCCAAGTATAAATAAAAAAGAAATCTAAATAAGTGGAGTAATACTATTAAATTTAGCAAAGCTAAAATTGTCAGGGCCCAGAAAGCCCTGGACAATCAGCTGGCCTTCCTAGAGGCAAAAAACCCCACAGCTTGAGAACCCCTACCAAGTATCTCCCAGAGCAAGAAAACCCCCCTTTTGACTAACAAATGGCCCAGGATTTGAGAGGCACAGAAGCCTCAAATCCCTGGCTTTGATTCTATTATCAAATTTGGGCCTCTCAACTATCAGGAAATGGTACATCAGGAGCACAATTGTTCAATTGTGCAATCAGGCGCTTGATTACTTGCAGGATCTATAAATAACTGGGACACTTTGGCATGCTGCAGTTCAAGAAAGGTTCATGTTATATGAACCAATGAGCACTCACCCCCTGGTCCAAGTATGCAAATTTCAGTGAAAATTGTAAGTTTAACTGCAATTGATGCCATCAGTTCTCTGGTGGCACTAAAAGCCTCAAAATTACCAGTAAGTATAAATAGTGAAGAGGAGAAGCCCTCCTCACTGTTGACATCTTAATAAAGCAAGTTTGTGCCCGGAAATCATTATCTTATTGCAGGAATTGTATATTTTTGCTCAAATTTAATTATCCTCTTTGCATCAATTTGAGAATCCACAACACAATACAAACTTGCCTATCCACATTCTCCTGGTTATACTCCTGTTACCTCAGTCAATTCACCCTGCACTCTTGACATGGAGTATTACCACCCTTGCCATCTGAATCTCCCGCCTACTATGAAGGAGATTCCTGCTGCTCCCCCTACCCAATGCGCCTCCTGCCCAGGACTTCAGTAAGTTATGTTTTGTCTACATCACAGTATTGGGGCTGGCCAATCAGGTCATGCCCCATACTGGGAGTTGGCGTCCCCTAGCTACTACAGTCAACTACCTGATCTGAATCACGCCTATTGTGTACATGGCCTTCCAGGCCCAGCCTGCCTCCCCTGTGGGAGTCCAGTTGGACTCTGGTATGGGCTGTGACAGTATGTCAACCATATCAAAACTAGTAACCCTGGGCCCCTATTCTTCTTTGATTATAGGAGCATCTTGTGTGCTTTTATTTTTGACCTCAGCTTACTACCTAAGAAAGTATATGACCAAGAAACAAGAAAATAACAAAAGCCAAGAAGAAATTGTTGCCAAGCCATCCCAGGTCTAGACTGTGACCATATACACCTCAAACCAGAATACTGCTGCACCAACAACCTTTCCTGACCTGCCAAAAATGGACTTGGCTGGCTTCAGAAAAGGAATGATCATGATAAACACCCTGTTCTGTGCCCACTCTGAGAGCTTCAGAGACAATGCTCAGAAGGTTATGATGGTGGTCACCCAACTGAAGGATGACGCCAGAGAAACCTTCTTGACCAGCCTAGAGGAAGACCTGGACCTCATACTCTCCTACAATCAATTCCTGGAGAAAATGAACTCTGCAACCACCCCTTCTGGGGTCAAGATTCAAGCCTACATGGGGCTCATCCGCCTGACCCAAGGAAGGGACAGCCTGAAGACCTATATACAACAATTTCTACGCCTGTCTGAGGCAGCCAAGATTCCTGACAGCATATCAGGACTGCATTTCAGAAACAGTCTGAACCCACATCACGTCAGCCTAATGAGACACTGCTGATGCAATCTCCCCAAAGACGAGCTCCTGGCTATTGTCCAAGGCATGGACTTCAGCCAACCACAAAGATACCACACCTGTCAACCCCAGAACAACCAGACCCCTGGTACAAGTAGGCCTCATTTGAACATGATCCCTGAAGAGTAACAATATCACATCAGAAGTGGGCTATGCTTCTATTGCCACCAGAGTGGCCACTTATCCAAGGATTGCACTAGCTGCTCTAACGGAATCCAAGAGGTCATCATTTCAGCAATAAACAATGCTTCCCAGTCTTATCCTATCATTGAAACTACTTTATGTTACCATGACCATGAGGTGAACACTTTAGCCCTCCTAGACAGTAGGGTAACCCTGAATTACATGAAACATAGTCTAGCTGAGAAACTGGGTGTACCAATCCATGGAAGCTCCCAACTGGTAACCTTGGATAACAAGACAACAGACCTGTCCCACAAATGCAAAGAATCTGTCTCCCTGAATCTAAATGAGAAAATCCTGCCCACCAGATTCCACGTCATGGAGAAGCTTTCCAAACCTGTAGTGATAGGGTTTGAATGGTGGGTTAACCATCAATTGAACTTGGACTATAAGAACCATCAGGTAACTGTCACTCATGAGAGTCAAACCTTAGAGGTTCCCTGATTGAATTCTCAGCAGACCCCTGAGCTAAACAACATCACCATGGAATCCTGCAAATCTGAGATCCCAATTTTTTTGAAGCTTTGGGAGTCTGTCTTCTCAGAAGAAGCCACCGCCTTGCCTAAACACAGTCAGTTTGACCACAATATTGACCTCCTCCCCAAAACCCAACCCAAGAATGGTCCTGTCTACAGTTGTAACATGAAGGAACAAGCCATCTTAAGAGAGTACTTGGACAAGATGGTGAATTAGGGATATATACATGTCTTCAAATCTCCTTGTTCATCCCCTTTACTGTTTGTTAAAAAGAAGGGCGGCAACCTACGTCCTTGTGTCAACTACCAGGACCTAAACAGCATCACTTTGAAGAACAGATACCCTGTACCCAATGCTGAAGACCTCTCAGACCAGCTTTCAGGAGCCAGCATCTTCTCAAAGGTTGATTTGAGGGATGCCTTTAACCAGATCTGGATCAGGCCTGGTAACAAATGGAAGACTGCTTTCAAGACTAGACAAGGCCTCTAAAAATACTTGGTTATGCTGTTTGAGTTGTGCAACACGCCCAGCACCTTTAAAACTATGGTGGATGTGGTCTTGGGAGGACTCAAGGATCAGTGTTACGTAGCCTACTTAGATGACATCCTCATCTATAGTCACACCCCTAAAAAATATGTTGAACACCTTCAAGCTGTCCAACAACGCTCCAAGGAACACAGACTCTTTGTTAAACTCAAGAAATGTGAGTTCTTCCAAGAGGAAGTAGAGTTCTTGGGCTACAATGTACTGAAAGGAGGTTTGGCAATGACACCTGACAAAATAGAGGTCGTGACGTCATGGCCTGAACCTAAGAACCACAAGGAGGTCAGAAGTTTCCTGTGCCTGGCAAACTTCTGCCGGGAATTTTTCCAAAATTTTTCTTCCATCTGCTTGCCCTTGACCCGTCTTACCTCTGAAAAACACCCCTTTGTGTGGGATGACACTGCCAGATCTGCCTTTGAGTTGCTAAAAAACGCCTTTGTTTCCACTCCTGTCTTGGCAATGCCAGTTTACAATAAGCCCTTCATTGTGGAAAAAGATGCCTCTGACTTTGCATTGGGGGGTGTTGCTTTAGGAGGGACATGGTAGTAAGCTGCACCCTGTAGCTTACTACTTGAGGAAGTTCACTCCGCCTGAGTTGAACTACCCCATCTACAATAAAGAGATTCTTGTTATCTTGTCCTTGAAAAATTGGAGAAGATACTTGTGTGGCGCCAACCACCTAGTGAGAATCATGACCAATCACAAGAACCTGACATAATTCTTCAAACCGCAACAACTGAATCAGCGCCAAGCTAGATGGGCCCTATTCCTAGAAGATTACAGCTTATCAATCAGCTACAAAACTGGCAAGATCAACATTGTACCTGATGCCCTAAGCCAAAGAGAAGACCTTTTTCCTAGCGCCAGGAAGATTGAGGAATTCAACACTAAATCCTAGCTGTCACCAAACATGATTGAGCCAATGATTCTATTCCTGGAACTATCCAGTAGAAGTGAAGAAATACAACTAGCTCAGACTGTAGACCAGCACTGCATCTCCATCATGGAAGACTTAAAGAAAGATATCAACAGTGTCATGAAGTGATTGGTTGTAAACTAGCTGTCACTATACTCACGCATTGATCCATTAAGCTCAGTGAACCAAAGGACAATGGTACTCTTGCTCTGGATGATAACTAGTCCAAGCAAGCAACTGGGTTGTATTCCAAGTTCATATTAACTGATGATCATCCAATCATTAGTTTAATATTGGGCTAAGTAATAGAGGAAGCTGGGCTGTAACTAGAGGATCCTGGCTTTCTGTGACTCTCATCAATTCCTTCTCTCACTATATAACTCTCTCCTTGATTGATTAAATAAAGATTGAATTGCATAAACTTATGCTTATTATACACATTAGGCTGAAGGATTTATCTTAGCTTAATCTTAAGTAACACAATAAGGTCATATTCAAGTTAAGTGTTAGTAGCTATCAAATATCCAATAGCTGAAGTTACAACATTTGGTGCTCACTCTAGCATGCATCTGTCTGATGGTACTCATTGCCCTGTTGGGGACTTGTCTTTTGTGCGGGGAGGTGATGGAGATAATCTTCTCCATGCCTTTCTTTGTCACCTCTAGGACCATCCTGATGGGATTTTCTTGGAGATCAATTGCCTTGCTGGAACAAGGGATAGTCTGCCTAATGAATTTGTGGCTTTTGGTCAGTTTATGACTGATGTACAACATACCTGTCAGATAGAGGATCAGTCCTCTCTGCACCTCAATGTCCCAGTGCCACTTGAGGTAGACAGAAACGCGGAGCCTACCCAGCAACAGCTGGAGCAAGCCATCAGTAGTATGGACTGTGGTGCGTACCAAAATGGGGAAGCTCACAAGAAGCTTGCTGTACTACCATCTTATAGCACTACGGCTAAAGAGAATTTCCACAAATTTACAGGAATAACTCCCAATCAGCTTCAATTGCAGATGAAAACAATTGAACAAGCCAAGGAGTATATCCATAGTTTTGCACATCCTGCCATTTGCCATAACTGGACTCACTTGGTTTATCAAATGTCCTTGATCTTGCATCAGGGAAATTTGATAAACAATCAGCAGGCTTTCCTCTGTTTCCTGTATGACAAACTTACAGACTCTATGGCAATATCAGTCACTAACTAAACAGATTGGCTATCCACTAAAAGTTCACTTCTAATTGGTCAACACAGCTAGAGGAACGTCTGACAAACTACATGGTCACAATGATTGGGACCATGCTTGAACACAAAGGGCTGGACAACAATTGGCTAGGCACAGTCACTCACCACGCAAAAGGGGCATAAGCCACCTTTTGCTACCTATAAAGCAAGGTTGAGTTGCACCACCATTCTGTAGGAATGATTGAGGATGGGGTTTCTTCCAAAGGCAACAAGGAAGCCACTGCCATTATCCAGCAGGACATGGAGGAGCTATCCAAACACGTAAGTGAGATTGACAAGGGCCTTTGTCAATCCCTCTCTGACTGCAACCATTTTAACGTGGAATTTCCCAAGTTTGTAAAAATGATTGACCACAACCACAACCACACAAGAAAATTGTGATAATCTGGAAAGATTAAGTGTCAGTCATTGGGCTATGCAAGAAAAGAACAACGTGTTGTTCAAAAAACAGGAATCATGTATGGAGAAACTTGAAGACAAACTACACGTAGCAAATTACACAATAAAGGACCTGGCTTGAGAAGTACAATCACAACATAGCAATATTCTGCATCTACAAGGGCAAGTAGAGCAGCTACTTTAGGTGTATGCCAACCAGATTGTGTTAGAATCAGGACCACAGATAACCACAAGAAGAAGTCAAAGCATCTTGTCCACTGCCAGCCAGGCAATGTCAGAAGACCGTTGCTCTTTTCATAGCTACAAGAGCAATGAAGACAACATAGGCCGTACAATTAAGAAGGTCTATGTAGCAGAACTAGTTATGGATAGAAGTGAAACACCTCTTCCTGGCGCCGCTGCTTCAACTTCCAGGACCAGTAACAACATCAGAGATGCGGCTTCTGAAGCACAATTCTGCGCCTCAAACCAGAGAAATATCTCACCTCCGCCTAGGAGAAGCTATAACTTTAGCACTTCTTCTGTGATCCAGAACTTCAAGCCAACAAACTTGTCAAAATTTGATAAAAAGGCCAACATCCACATGTTCCTCCAATTATACAACAACTCTATGTATGGGGCAGATTAGGCCATGAAGAATACATCCATTTTTAATTGCTTGGATTTGGAGACCCAAACAATAATAATGCTAAGACTTCTGGAACAAGACTGGACTTACGAGAATGTATCCAGGGCCCTTATTGCAGAGTTTGGCAGCAAAGAGGCTTTATTTTGCTGAAAAATGGATTTTACAGAAGGGAAGATAAAGAAGGGGGAAAGCCTAATGAATTTCTCAGAGCGCTTCTATCTGGAAGCACATACCCTAGTCTCCATGGGAGCTGCCACTTTTGTTGACATAAAAGGAGCACTTCTTAACTACGTACTTCCCAATAGAGAGCTTTCCATTGCTCTCAAATCTGGAATATATGATGCAAGAATGGTCCCTGAACTCATGAACCATTTGGGATCTTTTAAGGAGCAGTTTGAGGTTCTCTTTCCTGATTATAAGAAAGCCACTTCATCCTCTTTACAGACCCCAAGAGCAAGACTTGGGAGAGGGACTCATTGAAGAAATTGACAACCATAGCTACTCCCCCAGTCAACAACATGGCAAACACCCACACCTGTTACAAATGTGGGCAAGTAGGACATCTTTCTTGGGATTTCAAGCAACCTAAGGCTAATGTTTTCCACCTGAACCAGGAAGACAACATGGAAGACAAGCTAGAAGAAAAGGATGAATACAAGGACAGAAAAGAAGATGGAAATGAGTAAAAAAACTGCTAAGCAGTCAGGTTGAGGAGAAAACCCTGACTGCTAGTAGTAACCAACCCTCTCTACCTATTGACCAGGATCCCAATATTCCTGGTTGCAACGTTGGACTTCTGGACCAAGAAGCCTGCCCCAAGAGATACTTGCCTGATAAAGAAGAAATAAACAAAGACTTGCTCCATAGAGTTTTAGCCGTCAACACAGTCACAAGGAAGCAAGCAATTTGTATGGAAAGTATACTGTCCAAAGAAGCTGTTGACACCATCTCTATACCCTATGTTGAACAACTTTCCATGCCATACACCAAGGTCACCCATGAGAGTGACAGTGTTAAAAAGTTGTCTCAACTATTGAGGTCAATACAAGTCTCCACAAACTTGGATACCTTGAACTCCCTGAAGCCCAATCTAACAACTGCGCTTGAGTTGTTTCTCACTCAGTTTAAGGGTGTAGACATTCACAAGGTTACTAAAATTACCTCACCTCATTATGGGGAATGACACAACTGCACATACATTGAACTGGTGGTTCATAAGCTTCAGGTAAGAGAAATTCTGGACTCTGGAGCTCTGGGGAACATTGTGTCAACCAGGCTAGTCAAGAAGCTGAAACTTGCGCCTGACCTAGATTACAATGAGGAACTTGGTACTGCAGGACCTGACAAAACAAAGGCGTCGGGAGCCTATTCATTTTTATCACTTTGTTTTGGTAAATTGGTGGTAACAGACCCGGAAATAGTGCTGCACAATTAAAGCTATGATATCTTAATTAGAACAAGCTTCATGGCAACCTACGGGACTATCATCAACCATCAGGATAGTACTTTCAGCATTCTAGGTCACTCTGTACCAATGTTTTATCATGGTGGCGGACCAAGAGACCTCCCTACAAAGAAGGTTCATTATATTAATATGGAATATGCTGATGGAGATATTCCAGTAGTGTACATCTTGCGTCAGCGCAAAATCAAGGTTTTTTACCTCTGGCAACTAAAGAGTAAAAAGAGAGTCCCTCATATTCCTCTAGTAAATTCTCCATCCCAACTGGTTCTCAAGTTATATATAATACAGTTCTAAGCCTCAGTTTCCCTAAAGGAATGCATGGTGAAGTGTTGGGACTCCACAATGGTTTGCAGTTGGAACCTTGGATCCTACCTAGGATTGTCATGCCATCACCGGAAGAGATGCTGGTACTTTTGGGGAACTTTTCTGATAAATCACTGAAGGTGAAGAGACACAAATTGCTGGGCTACATGAAGTTGGAGGAAAACTCTAGCCTTATGGATGTCACTCCTTTTGGTGAGCTCAGCAAATTTGCGTTACCCTGCAACCAACCAAGTGTTCTGTTGCTTATCTTGCAAAATTCTTTAAATGGACTAGCAGAAGACCAGAAGGACCAAGCTATTCAGCTCTTTGAGAAATATAAGGACATCTTTGCAGAAAATGATCAAGACCTAGGGAAAGCTCTTGGGGTTGAACATGTATTGGATACACAAGGTACTGCCCCTATATGCTCTAGGCTGATAAGACGTAGCTTGGCCAACCAAGCCATTGTCAACAAAGAGCTTCAGAAGCTACTTGCATCTGGCCTTCTGGTACCCAGCAAGAGTCCTTGGTCTTCACCACTGTTGATTGTAAAGAAAAAGGACAGATCTAATTGCGTAGTAAAGGACTACTGCAAATTGAACTCTGTCACAAAAAAGGATTCTTATCTGTTGCCCTGCATTGATGACACATTGGACAAACTGGGTGGCAAAAAGTACTTTAGCGCAATGGATCTGATCAGTGGTTACTGGCAGATTGACCTTCCAGCGGCAGACCAGGAAAATTGTGCCATCATTACAGAACAAGGGCTTTTTCAGCCTATGAGGATGCTACAGGGACTCACAAATGCTCCCACAACTTTCTAACAAGCCATGGACTCTGTGTTGGGAGACCTCAAGTTGACTTGTGTCCTGGTTTACCTTGACAATATTAACGTCTTTTCACAAACTTTTGGTCAACACTTGGACCATTTGGAGGCTGTGTTTCAACGTCTTATTGCATCCAATCTCAAGCTAAAACCAAGGAAGTGTAACTTCTTTAAGGAACATCTGAAATTCCTTGGTTATATCATCAGCAAAGATGGCTTAAAACCTGTTCCTGCTAAGGTCAAAGCTATCACACACATGCAAACGTCTTCCAACAAGAGAGATGTTCAGGTGTTTTTAGGAATGATTGGTTACTATAGACGTTTTATACCAAACTTTGCAGGTCTAGGAGGACCACTATTCCACTTTTTGAAAAACAACGTTGAGTTCTCATGGACAGAAGGATGCCAGAAAGCCTTTGAGGATTTGAAGGCCACTCTAGTGACAGAGCTAGTACTCTCTTATCCTAACTTTGAGCATCCTTTAATCATACACACAGATGCCAGTTTGACAGCAATTGGTGCTGTTCTTTCTCAGCTGGACAATGATGACCAAGATCATCCTGTAGGGTATTGTTCCCGTACACTCAATAGTCACAAAAGGAATTATATGGTCACTGAGAGGGAATGTCTAGCAGTCATTTATGCCTGTCAACAATTTAGAGTGTACCTCCATGGAGTACACTTTACGGTGGTAACTGATCATGCCTCACTTAAATGGTTGAAAACCCTGAAGAATCCTGAAGGAAAACTGGCACAATGGGCTATTAAGCTACAAAATTACGGCTACAAGATAATCCATTGCGCTGGAGTCATGCATCAGAACACAGATTTTCTTTCACGTCTTCCTGCCATAGCCTTGGTTTCCTCAGCAGCAGACAAACTCTACAACAAGCTGATGCTGAAACCTTCTATGTGGGGGGAGGAGCCGCTCGAGATTCCAAAAATTCTGAAGTCACTTGCAGTGAACACCTGTGTCAAGGATAATCAGCTTTTTAAGTTGTATAAAGGGAAGTGGCTACCATAAATTTGTCCATCCTTACGTACAGATGCAATAGTATCAGCATATTTTACTGTGGGCCATGGCGGTATACATAAGACCCTTAACCTCCTACAGCAGCACTGCTACTGGGAAGGTATGCACTTGGATGTAGAGAAACCCTGGCCACTTGCCATGACTGTACAATAGAGCAATCAAAGGTCTTGCACTACCAACACCAATTAATCTGACCTGGCTTTGCGTTCCATACTGTTGCTATAGATGTATTGAGTCCCCTTCCACTGACTGCTAGCAAGAACAAGTTCATAATTGTAGCAGTGAATCAGCTTACAAAATGGGTAGAAACAAAAGCAATTCCTAACAAGTCAGCGCTTACCACAGCCAAGTTCATTATAGAGAACATACTCTACAAACATGGCTGCCCCCAGACATTGCTAACAAATAATGGGACCAATTTCACAGGATATATGATATCCAGAATAAACAAACTTATGGGTATCTGTGATAATCTGTCTACACCATATAATCCCCAAACAAATGAAATGGTAGAGAGAACAAATGGAAGTCTTTTACAGATCTTAAAGAAACTTAGTCATCAGCACAAAACAGAATGGGATACATATCTTCTGGCAGCTACCTTTGCGTACAACATAGGATTCCACAGGGCTACAGGAAAAAGCCCCTTCCAGCTTCGTTATGGTCAACAACCAAGTCTCCCACCACATCTCTACAGTTTAGTTAAAACCAATGATCCCCTCACCCCCAACACTTATTTGAGGAGGCTAGCACAGATGTTAATCAAGTTATAGTCTGAGGCATACTCTACCAATTTAGCAGCAAAGAAGAAAGATATGGATTGTGCAGTAAAAACTTGACCAGCCCTCCCTGCATACAAAATAGGAAGTTTGGTATACTTCTACAGCAATTGAGGGTACGGTTGCAAAAGTAAACTTGCCTCACTATGGCAAGGTCTGGTCAAGGTAGTCCAGAAAGTGGGAGTAGATAGCTACACTCTCAAGGATCTGGAAACTGGCCAACTGATCACTTGAGTCCACGCGCAGTACATGCACAAGGCTCCAAGTGATCAAGAATAAACCCCTTTATGGATAACAATTTGGAAAAAGAAAAACCTAATGAAAATAGCCCATGAGTTGTTATCCTTTTTGCATCAAGAAGAGATAAAGCTTACAGTAAGAAGGATTAGTACAGTTTAGGCAATTGGTGCTTTATTAAGATACTATTGCCTCTAAACCCAGACAGTACTGGATGAACTATAGAAAGCTGCATCTATTTTGCCGCCTAGAATCTTGGTGAATTCAGCTTCTTCTGAGACTAAAACAGGTGAGTGAACATGTACGTTCCCAACCAGGATTTTGGATATTACCCTTTGGGTTTCGTTGATTCTCTGTTATGGAACATCAGTGTAGTGTACAACTGGATTCCTGTTCCTTTTTGGGAAGTTTATCATAATGAAAGAGATTAATAGACTTTTACAGTAACATCTAGTTATGTGGGGGAAAATGTTGTGAAGTGATTGATTATAAACTAGCCGTCACTATGATAACACATTGATCCATTAAACTTGGTGAACTAGGGTACAATGGCACTCTTGTTCTAGATGATAATTTGTCCAACTGATCAACTAAGTTGCACTCTGAATTCATATTAACTAACAATTATCTGATCATTAGGTTAATAGTGGACTAAGTAATAGAGGAAACTGGGCTATAACTAGAGGATCCTGGCGTTCTGTGACTCTCATTGATTCCTTCTCTCACTATATAACTCTCTCCTTGATCAATTAAATAAAGATCAAATATCATAAACTTATTCTTATTATATGCATTAGGCTGAAGGATTTATCTTAGCTTAATATGGATCATTATTTGTTAGATTAAGCCAAGGCGCCAGCTTAAGCATTTCAAAGCCTTTTAACTTCTTTGGTATCATTTAAGTCATAAACTTATGTTTTTTGAACATTAGTATAATGCTTAGTTTACTGAAGAAAAATTTAAGATTGTAAAATATACAAATAATAGAAATATATCTTATTTCTATTAACTGTATTTTTTGCTAAAACCCTTTTTTCTATTTTAATATGCCAAGAATCAAATATATGAGTTGCATGGGAGAGTAATAGCAGCCCCAAAGCTATAATTGCTATTACCCTATCTTTGGCTCATATAATTAATTTCTTAGTTATTTTTAGAAAAAAAAGTTGTTGTATTTAAAATACTATTTACCCTATGTGAAATATAAGTTTTTGTTATGTGTCCAACTTCATGAACATGTCCTAATAATCCTTTAGTAGTTTCAGCTCTCTTTGTTTCTCTGTCATCTGTGCAGAACTTTGCACAATAATTTATTTTGGAGTGCTCCTTAACATCCTCAAATGTCAAAGGTGAAACATACAGCTCACCATCTTTCATTAAATATGAAAGATTAACATAAAATGCTTTGACTTCACGCCAGCTTTTTTTAGGCCTAGATTTTCTATCATAGATGTGAAAAAAGGTTTTTTGGAAAACATCTGAATTATTTACAAGTGTCTCATATAAACCCTTTCTTTCTTCCTCTCTCTCAAAAACCATTTTGAGATCATTTATATTTTTTATATACATCTCATTTTCCTTTTGTTTAAATATTTTAGATAATACACCAAAATGACCATCAACAATACTTTTGCCATGACACTCAACAGATCTATTAAACTTAATTGTTCCTTTTATAATTTTAGGTACCTCTTTAAAAAGATAATATAAGAATTCATAAGATCTGAAATGATTACCATTATCAGTCCAAACTTTAATATTTTTAATATTCTTAAATTTATTATTTTTAAGCAGACTTATCAAACACTGACTTGAAAACAAAGAGTCATGAGATAAAATTTCAGATAAAAAGTTATAATACTCATATTTAATTTTCTCATTTTCTTTAAAAGCAATTTCAAATCCTAATAAAGAAATATGTATTTTCTCATAAAAACAATTATTTGTCTCTATAGGACCCCCACCTATTTTAAAGTTTTCTTTATAGTCTATTACTATAACACATGAATTATTATCAAGATTATTTATATCACTAATATATTCTTTATTTTAATGCTTATAAAACTTTTAATATAGGTCAATAGATTCTAAATTTTCTTTAATGGATTTAGGCAATGTCAACTTCTTTATACTCAAATCCTTTTTCTTCATTTCTAATGGTTTTTTTAAGTTGCAAATGTTACACATATCAGTTTGCTTTTTTCTTTTAATTATATTATTAGGAATAAGCTTATAAAAAGTGGAAAGTGAAATAGAAATATTGTTTTTTATTTTCATATCTTCATAGATTTCTTTTTTTGTTTTCAATAATGAGTATTTTATTTTAGTTGAGTATTCACTCAATTCTTTTTGTAATTCTTCATAAATTAATCCAGGGGATTTTTTAGTGAATTGGTTAGTTGGAAATGAATTTTTTAATATATGTTTTAAAATATTTTTCTTGTTTTCTTTTTTTACTGAATTATTTTTTTATTTTTTATTTTTTTGAATTTAATGATGCTTTTTTAGCATTTTTTTATTTTTTTAGAATATGAATACTCATTTTTTGTCATTTTAAATCCACAATCCCAAAGCTCTTTCAGACTATAGCCTGATGTAACCAATGCTCTTAGGGAAGGAAGGTGCTTGGCAGGGGACTTTGACATCAATTTCTTTAGGTTGTTAAGGAAATCATTTGTCTTAGAATTTTGTATGACAGGTAAGAAGGTACTTTTTCCAAACTCTGTTTTTAATAAGAAATGCTCAACAAAGCTGTTAAGATCACTGCCAGCAGTAAAAATGAATGTTTGTTTAAACATAGAGATTCTTTCTCTCTTAGTAGAAGCCCCCAGTGAGAAGAAGGGTGTCATCTGAGATGAAAACTTGATAGGTTCCATAATGATAGTGGTTGGGTTCCTTGGCTTGGTTCAGGCAATTCTTTCTTGGAAATAGATGTGCAGTTATCAGAGAGGAGTAAAGGTGTAGATTGTAAAGTAAATTTCTGTAAAGTTGAGCTGTTTAAATACCATGTTAGCTGAGATTTTGCACTACAGGCATAAATCCCCAACTGACCCCCAACTGATCTCCTTAATTTATCAATATCACCCCTGAAGTCTGATATCATTGTTTATTTACCCCTTTTTATATCCTGGTTAACTAATGATATTTTGGCAAATAGTACTTCAATCTTGCTCAAACTAGTATCATTAGAAAGCCCTTAATCTCAGCTTTTGGAATTGTGCTGCAACTTAATATTTTAATACCAATTTAGTATCTTGAAGTGGCTTTGAATGTAAGCTTATAAAATTATTATTTGAAATAAAATATGCTAATTAACTCTTAAAGTATGATATTTTAATCAGTGAACTAAATTTAAAGTATAAATCATTCTTTAGCTTACTTTTAGTAACCAACTCAAAACCTTTTTTAAATAAACTTAAGTTTATTATAACTTTTAACAGTTCTTAAAAAATGAACTTTATATATCTTAAATCTAGCAAAACAAAAATATTATTTTTAATCACATATAAATATTTGCTTGTATAATTAAATTTGTATCTAATTTTTATAGATACAATGACTAAGATCATTTTCCATTTAGTTTAAATAAATTTTAACCTTTATAAAATTTAATTAAATAAAGCAAGATTTTGATACATTCTTTTTTATGTTTGAATTTTTTATACATATTATCTCTAGCATACAGTATAAAAATATAATTTTATTAAATAGTTGTATAAAGCTATTTTATTAATATTAAAAACTTAAAATTTTGAAAAGAAAAACTTTTACTCTCTTATAAGTTCTTATTATATATTTTCTATAAAATCTAACTTAAGAATAAATTACTTATGCTAAATGAGATCACTGAAATTTCAATAAAAGTTCAGTTTTAATTTTAGTTTTAGTTTTTTTAACTTTTTACTAGACTTTTTATAAAACAAATCCAAAATTATTTAATATTTATTTATTAAATATGCAAAAAGCTATCTGCCCTCTTTTTAAAAAGAGGGATTCAAAAATTATTATATTTTAAATTAAATACTTTAAAAAAGCTAAGATTTTAGGCAACAATTTAATTTCCAACAAAAAGCATCATATCAGTTTTTATTGTATTTTTATGTTGCTCTTTTTAGAATGATGTCATTTTATACTAATCAGCTTTCAAGAAATAATGGTATATGAAATAAGATTGTTACTAGCTTTTAATACAGTTTAATTTAGCTGTAAGTAGAAAATGATTAATTTAATATAGGTTTTTATATTATAAGGATTAAATAAGATTTATTTTGATAAAATTGTTGTAATTATTTAAATTTATTGATAAGAAAATTAAAACAAAATTTTAAACTGTTAAGTAGCACAGTTAATAGGAAACAGATTAATCTAACAAATAATGACCCATATTCTGCTCTCCCCATGTGGTTTGGCAAGCTTCTCTTAGCCGCACCTGCTGTTGTCTTGGAGAATTAAAGCTACAATCTCCTAGTTGGTACCCAGCTCCTTAGGTAATACAATGGGATTATCAACTTAAAGGATGGCTACCTCTCTATATTGGGGTACAAAGTCCATCTGATCTTTGAGGAACCAGTCAAAGTTCCTGCAAAACGCCTCAAGACGTGTGCTTCAGAATATCCCACATGTGTTTTCACTCTAAAATACCATACCCACTCCTCCAACATGAAGTGTCTGCCTATGGCTTGCTCTGAGTCTGAGGGGATCCCTCTCCTGGCCACGTCTGCTGTAACCATCCCCCCTGGCTCTCAAGCCATCTTGGACTCCCAAATATTGTACAAGCTACCTGAACAAACTTTCTTGGAGTTGCACTCTCCTCCCTCACTAGGTCACAATAGCCCTTACCTCTGTCCTGGGATCCTAGATGTCTCCCATAAGGACCCTGTTCAGCTGCTTGTAGCCAACCTAACAGCTCTCCCCTTAAATGTATCTAGAGGGCAGGTTGTTGGTTATGGAAAATTACTGAATGCTCCCGATGCCGTGTCCCTTCATCCTCTTGGTATGTTTCAGGTTTTAATCTACCAGAAGACAAGCCCCAAGTCCTATCTTTGTTTACTGCACAAGACTTACCACAACTATCCCCAGTTCAGCAGAAAGAGGTACTCAATTTTCTAGATCAATTTCAGACATCTTTTCCAAAGACAGTAACAACTATGGCCTAGCCAAAGGCGTTATCCATCAAATTGATACTGGAGACACTCCCCTCTTCCGCACTAAACCATATTGCCGCAGTTTCTTGTAGGACACTCAGGTGTCTAAAGAGCTCAAACAACTGTTATACACTGGGCTACTGGCCCCTTACCAAAGTCCTTGGGCTTCACCCTTACTCATCCTAAAGAAGAAGGATGAGGGTCATTGTATTGTGATGGACTATCATCAATTGAACTCTTTAACCAAGAAGGACTATTACCCCTTACCACATATTGATGATGCTCTCTGCTGTCTTGGAGGCTCTAAGTTCTTCTCTGCTATGAATCTGGCTTTGGGATTCTGGCAAGTTGACCTTTTACACAAGGACAGCCAAAAGGACACACTCATTACATCTGAAGGGCTATTTGAGCCTACTTGTATGCTGCAGGGACTCTGCAATGCCCCAGCCACCTTCCAACAAGCCATGGACTCCATCCTCTGCAACTTGAAACTGTCATGTGTCCTAGTATACTTAGATGATATAACAGTTTTCATTGCTAACTTTACCAACCACATGGCTCACCTCAAAGAAGTGTTCATAAAGATTTGAGAGGATGGCCTCAAGCTAAAGCCCTCTAAGTGTGTCTTTTTCAAAGAGCATCTTGAATTCCTGGGCCATGAGGTAACCCAGACAGGAATTCACCCAATGACCAAGAAGGTTGAAGCCATTGAAAAAATGCTTCCACACACTAACCTGCAAGAGGTACAAGTCTTTCTGGGTATGATAGGCTACTACAGGCAATTCATCCCCAACTTTGCCAATACTAGTGAACCTCTAGTCCAGCTGTTGCTTAATGTCCCTTTTGAATGGACCCCTAGCTAGCAGCAAGCCTTTGAGACCCTTAAACAGAAACTCAAAGAGGCTCCCATCCTAGTGTATCCTGACTACAATAAGGAGTTAAGCTTATACACTGATGCTAGCAACCTTGCTAGGGTCCATCTTGGCCCAACTAGACAACAAAAGTGTGGACCATCCTATGGCTTATACTTCCTGTATTCTAAACAAGCACAAGAAGAACTATATCATTATGGAGAAGGAATGCCTTGCTGTATTGCATGCAGTCAAACAGTTCTGCCACTAGGTGTTTGGCACCTATTACACTGTTGTCACCAACCATGCTTTACTTAAGTGGTTACAACAGCTCAAGGAGCCAGAAGGACGGCTAGCTAGATGGGCTTTCTGCCTGAAAGTTTATGACTTCACTGTGCTATATTGTCCAGGAATTCAACATCAGATAGCTAATGGCTTATCCAGAATGCCCATCCTTGCTCTGCATCTTGCTGAGGCAATCAGCTATATGAACTAATTGGACATCCTTCCTCTTGGGAAAGTGAGACAGAAGAATTCCAATTATCCTTGTGAAAACTATCTGAAGATACACTCATTTGCAACAATCAGCTCTTCAAGAAAGTACAAGATCAATAGGATGCCTTATGTACAATCCCTAGTCTTTGCCATTTGTTGGTGCTACAAGCTCATAAGAAGACTAGGCATGGAGGCATTACCAAGATCTTTGAATGGCTCCAGAAGAATTAATTCTGAGAAAACCTTTGCATGCTGATTCCAGACGTCATAGCTAGTTGACACAACTGCTAGCTCCAGAGACCGCAAGCTGCCTCCCACAAGTTCAAATTAGCTCCCCCTCAACACTCCTTTCACACTGTCAGCATTGACGCTGTAAGTCCTCTCTCCTGCTCCTGCTCTGGTTGTTGCTTTATCTTAATTGCTGTTGATCACTTCAGCAAGAAAGTAGAAGCTTGCCCTACTAAGGACATCACTGCTAAGACAACTTCTGCCTTCCTGTTGCAAGATGTCTTCTACCGCCATGGCTTCCCTCAAGTGTTGCTATCTGACAATGGGACTAATTTCAATGCCAAGTTGGTAACCTCTGTTGTTGAGGCCTTGGGGTCCTACCAGACTTTCTCTTCCCCCTATAACCCTTCTACCAATGGGGCAGTTGAGCATGCAAATTCAACACTGGTTTCTATCATGAGGAGGCTCACTTACTCTGACGCTGCTAACTGGGATCTATACTTACCTGTTGCTCTCTTTTTGTATTGCCTTATCAAGCATTGTGTCACTGAATATTCTCCCTTTGTTATGCTGTATGGGTGTGAGGCTACCACTCTTTTGCTCTTGGCCCCCCTACTCTCCTCTGATAAGGCCATGAATACTGACAACCATATCAAAGATCTAGTCAACCGCATAATTGACATACATGCTACTGCTTATACCTCTTTGTATAAGACCAAGATGCTTGAGCTCTCTCCCAATAATGCTGAACACTCTCCCTCTCCTGAGTTCAACATTGGGGACCATGTTGTGTTCTAAGGCGCAACACAGACACACAACAGGGAGTCCTAATCTTAGGATTGGATTCATACTAATTATTGGTTAGATGGCAGGGAAGGTGTGGTGATCCACATGTTTGGTGGGTTGCGGGTGGGGCTAATGTTGACCAAGCAAAGGTTTGGCTGTTTGTTGAAGATGAGCCTAGTAGGTAACTTGGTCTACTAGGGTAAATAAGGCCTGCCTGGTAGGTAGCATAGGACTACCAGGGGCAGATGTTGCCTCCACCCAGCAGAAGATATTGACTGCTTTGGGGCTATAGTGCTTCACCCTACAGGAAACTGTGGCTGCAAAAGGGTGAAGACTGAAATAGCAAGCAGGGAACTTTGTCTGTCTAGGGGAGTAGGTTTTGAACCCCTGGCAGGTAACACATGCTGCCAGGGAGGGGAAGAGCTCTGAGGGCTCTACATACCCTAATATGCTTACAGGAGGTCTGTGAACAAGCACTCTACCTAATGGACTGGTAGGGTGTCTTTGTTTATGCCCCTATGGGAGCTTCAGAGAAACCCAAGGTGAGCATTGGAGGGTATAGATTTTCTTGGAGGTGTCACCAAGGCGGCTTGCTTGGGGAAGCAAGCTGCAGAACTTGGTGTGATCAGGCCTCTGGGAAGTAGAGCTGATTACTCTTCAACTAAAAGCCAAGAATTAATCACCTGGGTGAGTAAAGACAATGCATAGACCTTGATCTATGGTTGAATGGCCTAAGTAGACTGCCACTTGCAAGGGCCCAGTCAAACGCCAGTTCAATGTAGACTCATGCCTGAGTCTACAAGTTTTGGTAATGGGGGCTGAGATAAAGAACCAAGGTGGTTCACAGAATTAACAGGGAAAACTAGCAAGAGGGACTGTTTGGTTGCAGTGAAGGCTAGTTGATGGACTGTTAATTCATATTGAATTGAATGAACCAATATGGTTCAGTGTGTAGAAGGAACAAAGAAGGTTCCTAGTGAGGATTTGTTGAGGGACTAGTTGAGGATAAGTTGAAGGACAAGAAGATTATGATGCAGGACTAGCTGATAATAGAGCATGATGGCCAAAGGACCAGAAGTTGGTGCTGAAGAACTAAAAAGCTGAGAGGAGGAACTAGCCAGACTAGATGTAGAGGCTGGAAGAGCTGATTTTAGTGACTTTTGAGAAGAAATATAGATAAAAAGAAGCAGTTAAAAAATAATTAAAAACTGCCTGATTATGATTAAAAAAGGATTAAAAATCATGTAATGAAAAAGAAAGAGAAGGAAAAATAATATATAGTTTATTAGAACTATATATTATTTTAGAAAGAAGAATTGAAGAGGAATTGAGCCAGAAGGAAGCTGGAAATGGAACAGAGAAATTATGAGGGCAAAAGAGCAAATTTTACCAAGAACAACTAGGAAAGGCAAAAGGACAAGCAGCAAGCAGGTTCAAAGTTTCAAAACCTTGAAAGAAACACGGAGACCCACAGGAAAATGTTGAAAAATCAAAGGGTCAAAATTTGCCTAAGTAAAACATATGTGGAAGTGCTTGAGATTTGCCAGGGAAACATGACGGGAATTACGGCAAAACCATTTGAAACGTGGAGCAGTTGTTTACCTGGAGAAAGACAGCTTCAAGTTCAAACTAGGGTCAAGGATGGGTCATCCCAGGAAACCTTTTTGGTGAAACCGTTGAATCAAGGCGTATGATTGGCTATGAGCTGGAGTCTATTTGATCAGTGTTTTAAGGGCTTTAACTTAAGAGTTAAAGCCTAAAAAATGAGGAGCAGAAGCAGAAAAATTCAGGGCTTTAATTGGCTGAAGTAAGTTTAAAGCTTTAATATATTATAGAAGAGGAAAAACAAGATAGTTTAAGCTTTGAAGAACCAGAGTTCTAAGAGAGGTTTTTGGTCTGAAATAAGGGGCTATAAAAGGGGGGAGCTATTTGAGACTCTTCAGGGACTGGATCAAGTGGATTACAAAGTCCACAGAAGCTACAGAAGAAGTCAAAGACCAAGAATAGGAAGTCAGAGCTGAAAAAAGCTGCAGGAGCCCAAGATTAGAGCACAGGAGCCCAAAACTAAGGTGCAGGAGTCTAATACCAAAGTGCAGGAGCCCAAGACCAAGGAGCAGGGGCCAAAGACCAAGTACAAGGAGTCCAAGAGATTGTTAAAGGATTCTAAGTATTGGCACAAACCCCTTATTATTCCCTATCCCAAGGCCATATACCATAAGGTTTCTAAGGGGATCTTTCTTCTGAGAGTGAATAAAAGCCCATTTCAACCCCTATACATATTTCTGAGATACATTTCCCCTTACTAGAGAATGACAACCCCTTCCAGCTGGTCCCTGGCTACAATCCAGGACACACTTGGGGACTGGTAGACAGGAACCCCACAGAAGGCTATGCAATTACCTTGTGGCCCTGGATGAATAATCTCTACTAGTTGTGGCTAGAGAGAGGCGCCAAAGTACTTGAAGACACAAAGACAAAAATGTGAATAGAACTTAATTTTTATTGGAGAATAGAAAATGTAATATATAATGGTTTTCAATACAAAAAAACAATACCAGGACGGTAGGATCACTTGCCACAAGCATGAGTGGGGCAAGTGAGTTGCAAAAGATCAAGAAACTGAACAATTGTAATTCCTGATTCAGTCATCAACTCATTTTGAGAGGCAAAAGCAAGAGATTTGTCTTCAAAATGGCCCACCAAAGGCGAAATCAATACATGGTGAATAGCACCATTCATGACATTGCCCCCCTCTAGATTGACCTTAGGGGGGTGATACTTGCAGAGGAACTTGGCATGTACTCAGGCAAACAGACTACCATTAGAGAGGAGTTTCATGGTGTACTCGGACCCTTGCTTGAAGGTCACTTCTATAGGGCCAACCCATAGTGTGTCCAGTTTATTAATGCGTCCTCCCACTCTATGCTGGTAGTAAAGAACATGGTCACCAACATCAAACTCAGGCAAGGGGGAGCGTCCAGCATTATCAGGGGAGAGCTCAAGCAGCTTAGTCTTATATACAGAGGTGTAAGTAGTGGGCTGTATATCAATTATGCGGTTGACTAGATCTTTGATATGGTTGTCAGGATTCATGGTCTTATCAGAAGAGATTAGGGATGTCCCAAGAGAAAAAGAGTGGTAGCCTAACGCCCATACAGCATAGCAAAGGGGGAATATTCAGTGACACAATGTCTGCTAAGGTGATACACAAAGAGAGCAGCAGGTAATTATAGATCCCAGTTTGCAGCATCAGAGTAGGTGAGCTTCCTCATGATAGAGACCAGTGTTGAATTTGCATTCTTGACTGCCCCATTGATAGTATGCAACCTAGTTTCCAGACTTGCCTGATAACGTATCTTACAATACACAGGGGGCGCTCAATGAGTTGCCCCTTGACGTATCTAACAACATGGATTAATCTGATGGCAATATCAAATGGAAGGTACTTCATAATAATTAGGAGTGTTACCAATTCAACTTGCTGATACCAAACAAGTTATTCCTTGGCTTTGGACCTTATATGGATCTTCCCACTATGCCACCCCCTTGTGGCTTTCCCCATATGGTAAATTAATCACAATATTCTACAATAAACAACACCGTATTCTTATTATTCTGTCATTTCTATTAGACTGTTGTCTTCCCTAATTCCAAATACTGAATCCTCATTGGTTCAGTTGCAACAGTGGTAGCAGTGATAGGTTGAAAACCTACCTAAAACAAAATTCCCCCTAAGAAAGGACAGAGTACAGGCCACATGGATACTCCCCAACAAGAAACTTTCCTGCCAATCCCTGAGGGGGACATCCTGACAGATACGTCATCTATCAAGACCTGTTAGTTCTCACAAGCGTGTACAATTGGCTCCACCTTGGGCAGCGTGATGCTAGCGTCACCCCACCCTAATCAGACCTGTCCCAACGCATGCTCAACCTTCAGCTAGAATTCTTTGCGGGGGGGCATTGAGGGGGCCAACATTGTCAGTTGGCTCCAATCTACTGAAACCTGCCTCTGTATCTGTCAGGTTCCAGAGCCCATGTGGGTTGCTACTGCATCTGGTTGCCTCACGGGGCCCGCTGCTGTGTGGTTCACCAACTGGGCCAGTCAGGAACTTGACGTTACCTGGGCCGCATTACGAGACACTGCCAAGTCCCGCTACAGCAAAATCTTCCCCCCCATTGTTGTGGGGACTCCTCTTTTAGCAATCAAACAATCTGGGTCTGTTCCTGAGTACCTTGCTGCCTGGCAACAAGCTCTTGCTGCCGCCCCCAAAGCCGTGACAACAGAAATGCAATGCTACTCACTCTCATCATCAATGGGTTAAAACCCTATATCTGCAAGTGGGTCCCCATAGGTTGCTGCACCTCCATTGATGACTCTTACAAGGCCATTGTGGAGGCTAACAACCAGGCCTCAATGGGCTGCCACTGTACCAGTGATGCTCCATCCCAACCTTGTACAACATCTGACAATAGCCACAATCAATTGGGCCGCCACCAGCCCCGTCAGCAGGATAATGGGACTAAATGCCCCTGCAAGGGGAAGCTCCAGCTAGCGCAGATCAAGGAGCAGGGAAAAGCCTGGAGGTTGTAGCAACAAGAGGCCCTGCAACCCCACCTGACCCATCCTCTCAATCCTTGCTTGCAAAGAACCCCTGTGTTGTGTTCTGAGGCGCGGCACAGACACACAACGGGAAATCCTAACCTTAGGATTGGATTCATACTAAGTCTTGGTTAGATGACAAAGAGGCTATGTGTTTACCTTGCGGCCCTGGAAGAATAACCTCTACTAGTTGTGGCTAGAGCAAGGCGTGGAAGTAATGAAGACACAACAACAAAAATGTGAATAGAACTTAATTTTTATTGGTGAATGTGAAATGGAATATATAGTGGTTAGGAATACCATAAAACACTACCAGGATGGTAGGATCACTTGCCACCAGCATGAGTGGGGCAAGTGAGTTTCACAGGATCAAGAAACTGAACAATTGTATTTCCTGATTCAGTCATCAACTCATTTTGAGAGGCAAAAGCAAAAGCAAGAGATTTGTCTTCAAAATGGCCCACCAAAGGCAAAATCAATACATGGTGAATAGCAGTATTCATGACATTGCCCTCCCCTAGATTGGCCTTAGGAGGGTGGTATTTTCAGAAAAACTTGGCATGCACTTGAGCAAAAGGACGACCACTGGAGAGGAGCTTCACAGTGTACTTGGACTATTGTTTGAAGGTCACTTCCAGAGGGCCAATCAACAGTGTGCCCAGATTATGCGCACGCCCAACTAATCTATGTTGGTAGTAAAGAACATGGTTGCCAACATCAAATCCAGGCAAAGGAGAGCGTCCAGCATTATTGGGAGAAAGTTCAAGCATCTTAGTCTTGTATGCAGAAGTGTAGGCAGTGGTCTGTATATCAATTATGCGGTTGACTAGATCCTTAATGTGGTTGTCAGGATTCATGGCCTTATCAGAGGAAAGCAGGGGGCCCCAAGAGTGATGGGGTAGTAGCCTCTTGTCCATACAGCATAGCAAAGGAGGAGTACCCAGTGACACAATGCTTGCTAAGGCAATATGCAAAGAGAGCAGCAGGTAAGTATAGGTCCCAATTAGCAGCGTCAGAGTAGGTAATCTTTCTCATGATAGAGAATATTGTTGAATTTGCACGCTTGACTGCCCCATTAGTAGAAGGGTTGTAGGGGACAGAGAAAGACTGGTGGGACCCCAAAGCTTTGAAAACAGAGGTTACCAGCTTGGCATTGAAGTTGGTCCCATTATCTGAGAGCAACACTTGAGGACAGCCATGGCGTTAGAAATCATCTTATAACAGAAAAGCAGCAGTTGTCTTAGCTGTGATGTCCTTTGTAAGGCAAGCCTCTATCCACTTGTTGAAGTGATCAACAGCAATCAGGATAAAGCAACACCCAGAACATGAACAGGGGAGAGAGCCTACTGCGTCAATGCTGATAGTATGAAAAGTATGTTGAGGGGGAGCTAATTTGAACTTGTGGGAGGCAGCTTGCGGTCTCTGGAGCTGGCAGTTGTGGCAACTAGCTATGATGTCTGGGATTAGTAGGCAAAGGTTTTCCCAGAAGTAATTCTTTTGAAGCCAGTCAAAAGTCTTAGCAATGCCTCCATGCCCAATCTCTTTGTGATCTTGCAACACCAATGAGAGGTGAAGACTGGGTTGTACATAGGACAGATACTGATCTTGTACCTTTTTAAAGAGTTGATTGTTGCGCATGAGGGTATCTTTGGATAGCTTGAACAAAGCCAGTTGGACCTCTTCTGTTTCAATTTCCCAAGAAGAAGGGTATCCAATTAGTTCATACAAATGGTCAGCCTCTACAGGATGTAAAGCAAGAACAGGCATTCTGGTTATCCTATCAGCATTCTGATGTTGAATCCCAGGGCAGTGGAGCACATCAAAGTCATAACCTTGCAGATTTAGGGCCCATCTAGCTAAGCGCCCTTCTGGCTGCTTAAGTTTTTGTAACCATTTAAGCAAAGTGTGGTCAGTGACAACTGTGAAATGGGTACCATACACATAGTGGCGGAACTTTTTGACTGCATGCAACACGGCAAGACACTCCTTCTCTGTGATACTATAATTCTTCTCATGCTTATTTAACATGCAAGAAGTATAAGCCACAGGATGGTCTACACCCTTGTTGTCTAGTTGGGCCAGAATAGCTCCAATAGTAAGATTGCTAGCATCAGTGTATAGAATGAACTCCTTATCAAAGTTGGGATACACAAGGATTGGCGCCTCTTTGAGTTTCTGTTTAAGGGTCTCAAAGGCTTGTTGTTGACTGGCGGTCCATTCAAAAGGAGCATTATGTAACTGTTGAACTAAAGGTTCACTAATATTGGTAAAGTCAGGGATAAATTATCTTTAGTAGCCCATTATCCCTAGAAGGACTTGTACCTCTTGCAGGTTAGTGGGAAGAAGCATTTTTTTAAAGGCCTCAACCTTCTTAGTCATTGAGAAAATACCTGTCTGGGTTACTTCATGGCCCAAGCATTCAAGGTTACTTTGAAAAAGGCACACTTGGAAGGTTTTAGTTTGAGGCCAGCTTCTCAAATCTTAATGAACACCTCTTTGAGGTGGGCCAGGTGATTGGTGAAGGTAGCGCTGAAAACCATTATATCATCCAAGTATACTAGGACACACGACAACTTCAAGTTGCGGAGGATGGAGTCCATGACCCTTTAGAAGGTGGCCAGGGCGTTGCAGAGTCCCTGCGGCATGCAAGCAGGCTCAAAAAGCCCTTCAAATGTAATGAACGCGCCTTTTTGGCAATCTGCAGGCAACAGATCAACTTGCTAGTATCCAGATGCCAGATCCATTGCAGAGAAAAACTTAGAGCCTCCAAGACGTCAGAGAGCATCATTGATACACAGCAAGGGGTACAAGTCCTTCTTGGTTAAAGAGTTCAAAGGGCAATAGTCCATCACAATACATTGAACTCCATATTTCTTCTTTAAGATGAGTAGCAGGGATGCCCAAGGACTTTGGGAAGGTGCCAGCAGCCCTGCGTCCAACAGTTGTTTGAGCTCTTTAGACACCTAGACGTCCTCTACATGGCTGCAGTAATATGGTTTAGAATGAAAGGGAGGAGTGTTGCCAGTGTCAATATGATGGATAACACCTTTGACTAACCCATAGTTGGTACTGTACTTAGCAAAGATGTCGGAAATTGGTCTAACAAGTCTAGCACCTCTTTCTGTTGAACTGGGGACAGTTGTAGAAAGTCTTGCACAGGGAACCAGGATAGGACTTGGGGTTCATCCTCAGGTAGGTTAAAATCTTGGAATGTGCCAAAGGGATGAAGAGACAGGACATCAGGAGCTCTCAACAACTTGCCATATCTAACAACCTGCCCCCTAGACACGGTCATGAGAAGTGCAGTCAGGTTGGCTACCAACAATTGAACAGGGTCCTTATGGGAGACATCTAGGATTCCAGGACAGAGATAAGGTTTGTTGCGCCCTAATGAGGGGGGAGAGTACAACTCCAAGAAGGTATGTTCAGGTAGTTCATATGATATCTGGGAGTCTAGGATGGCCTGGGAGCCAGGGGGGATGGTGACAGCATACTTGGCTAGGAGAGGGATCCCTTCAGACGCAGGATAAACCATGGGTGGACATTTCATGTTTGAAGAGTGGGTGCAATATTTGAGGTTGAAAACCCCAGTGGAGCCTTCCAAGGCACATGTCTTGAGACGTTTCCTGGGAACTTTAACCAGCTCTTCAAAAATCAGAGGGACTTCATATCCCAGAATAGAGAGGTAATCATCTTTAAAGTTGATTATCCCATTATATTCTCATAAGAAAATGAGTGCAAACTAAGAGATTGTAACTCTTGTTTTCAAGACAATGGCTGGCGCAGATAGGAGAAGCTTGCCAAACCACATGGGTAGAGCAGAGTACGCCCCTATGGCGCGGGTCATAGACAGTCCAGCTGTGCCATACAACTTGTGGTAATTAAGGTCAGGGGCAAGTTTGAGTTTCTTCACAAACTTGTAGAAGACAACGTTGACTGGAAAACCAGTGTCTAAAACAGCCTTGATCTTCACTTTTTGAATGGATATCTCTACTTGAGTGGTAGTGCAACCAAAGGGTGGAAGGACAGCCAAGAAATATATTGAGCCTCTGCTAGTTCCTTATTCCACTTCTCAATCATGTATCTTAATCCTGGGACTTCTTTATAAGCAGTTTTGAGAGGGAGCAAAACAGATACATTCTTTAAGACAGCGTCAGCAACCTCAGCAGCTTCTTCTGATGGCTCCACTAGCATGGGGGACCTCTTAGCCTGAGTGAGGTAAGGGAAAGAGACAACTTCTTTGGCTTCAGGCAAAGGATTATCAGTAGTTGTAGTCTTTCCTGATTGCAACTTATAGGGGACTGTAATGGTTTCAGGAACAGCCAGGACAGAGTACCCATATGCATTGGCATTGTGAATATAAGAGTCATCCAGGCCAGAGTTGTCAGAGATATTGTGAAACAAGAGTAGGATAGGAGGAGCCTCATTATCAGTAGGCTCAGAGTCAGATATAGAGGGAGAGATTGAAAGAGACTGGGAAGAATTGTCAACTGAGAATGTCTCTGCCTCTAGGTCAACTGCTCTTTTCCCGCCTGCTTTTTCAGATCAGCTCCTTCAACCTGTGGGTTGGTGCAGACTCAAGAATGGTGACCTATCTGACCACGGTTGTGGCAATCCTGGTGCCAAGGAGGATTTTGCAAGTTCATGGTAAGAATGTGAGGACCACAGGAAGATAAACCAGAGTTAGAATTAGCTCAACCTTCCCTAACAACTGCTCCAGAGTGGGTAAGGTGCATATCCTGCAACAACGTCTTTATGCTCTTCATGGAGGAAAGCATAGCCTTATGGGCTTTAAAGTAAAGGCACAGAAGCTGGTTAACCTTGAGAGCTTGAGAGTAAGTCATGTAAGCTTCATGGGCTGTCAATTGTCTGCTTGTTATCAGTTGCTGTCCTTCCATGTAAAATCTGTCTGCAAACTCAGCTAGTGTCTCTTTAGGCTTGAAAGAAATATGCATAAAAACGTCCTTTTTTACTTCCAGGCTAAGTTAACCACCAAACTTGTCAATCAGAAGCTGCTTCATATCTTCCCACGTCTCAATGACAGGCAGCTCAGGCACCACTACCTCCTGGCAAGCCAGATGTAGACAGGTCAGAATATGTTCTTTCTTAACTTTGTCTGAAGCTTGTCTCATGGCAGTTTCATAGATAGTTAGGAAAGCTGCAATGGTCAAGATTCTGGGATCAAAGAATTGCTTAAAGGTAGGCTTGAAGTGTGCTTTGGGAGTTGGATCACCATTGTTTCTATTGAGTACGTTTAATTGCAGGGAAGACTCTGCTTCAGATTCAGAGGGGGGCTGTCTAGCCTAAAGCTGACAAACACTCTTTTCAAGGGTAGTCAGGGTCTCAACAGTGCGGGCACCTGTATTGACAGCTTGAGTGGTCTGTTGTGCAGTAGCATCTAAGTGTTGACTTTGGGTGGTCACTATTGTTGAGAGCTTAGCCAGTTGAGAAGTAAGAGATGGCCCCACTGAGAGGCAAGGGGAAAACCTATCATTCACAGAGTTGATCAAGTCATTCATCTCTTGTACGTCTCTATCCAGTATAGTATGGTCCCGCTTCAATTGATCCACCTTGTTAGCTAGGGCAATTAGTTACCTAGCACATTGAATTTGAGGGGCTCCTGGTAAGCCAGGGCAGCAACATTCTTTGTCAACAACCCCAACTGGACTAGCAGCAGTTGCCATCATCTCATGTAGGGCGGCAAGTTCTTTCTGTAGCTCTGCAACTTGAGCAGTCAACTCAAGCACCTGGGGGTCAGGTTGAGGAGCCTCAGCAGAACGTCCTTGACTACAAGTAGTTGTATGCAGCTCTCAAATAGCGTCCCATATTCTCTGCTCTCAATCTGCCAAGTCATCAGAAGGGGGAGAGGGCGGAACATCTGGCTTGGGCGTAGCTAATTAATTCACTTGACTCTGGAGTTTGGCTATAGCAGCAGTGGTGATAGCTCTCTCTTGATCAAACACTGCACTGAGTTCATTAAGGCTGTTAGCAGCAAAGTCCACTACCTGCTATAGTTGCTCAAATGAATACGGGCTAAATGCATTGAGCTGTTGCACAAGTTGTTTGCAGTCAGTGAGATAAGCGTTCAAGGTGGAATCTACTTGAGTTTTCCAGGGTTGTTCTAGCTGGTGAAACTTGTGTAGACGCTCTCTCACATTTTTTGGGATGGATTGGCAGATTTGTTCAATAGAGTTACCCAAACAGGTCTGGGAGGTAACAGAGTTGCGCCGATTGTCAGATACTAAGGAAAACAGGGAATGGATCCACTGTTGGTAGGCAGCAAACTGGTCCCAGTGATGAGCTACTGCTGCTTATAGAGACAAGATTCTTGGACGTGGAGCCCCAACACCATTTGATGGTGGGCCAAGGCAGGCTGCACAAATGACAATAGTAAGTGTTCAGCAGAGCTAGCTTCTGAGAGGAGATGCTGTGGAAATTGAGGAGCCACAATCAATTTGTAGTATTCAGCTGACTGAACTGCAGCTGAAGGCAAGGGATGGCTCCTTCACAGGCTATCCTAAGAGCTGCCAACATGACTTGTTCTAAGTCAGGGGTACCCATGGGGTAAGCAACTAGGTGGGGACCATTCCTGAGGTTCAGTAAAGTAGATGTAATAGGCTAGTTGGCAAAATCTTCCTCAATAGGAGGGCTAGTAATTTCAGGTGAAGTCAACTCTTGTATAGGTGGAGGCAAAGGGCCTGAAAATGTGATGAAAAAGTGATAACCAAGGGGCTTACAGCCCCTGTAGTGAGCACCATTTTTGTTGTGTTCTGAGGCGCGGCACAGACACACAACAGAAAATCCTAACCTTAGGATTAGATTTTTACTAAGTCTTGGTTAGATGACAGGGAAGGCTATGTGTTTACCTTTTGGCCCTGGAAGAATTATCTACTAGTTGTGGCTAGAGAGAGGCACAGAAGTACTGAAGACACAATGACAAAAATATGAATATAACTTAATTTTTATTGGTGAATGTAAAATAGAATATATAGTGGTTAGGAATACCACAAAACACTACCAGGACGGTAGGATCACTCACCACCAGCATGAGTGGGGCAAGTGAGTTGCGCAGGATCAAGAAACTGAACAATTGTATTTCCTGATTCAGTCATCAACTTGTTTTGAGAGGAAAAAGCAAAAGAGAGAGATTTGTCTTCAAAATAGCCCACCAAAGGCGAAATTGATACATGGTGAATAGCGGTATTCACAACACCCTGCAAATACAACATCCATGAATCAAAACCCTGGACGTCTTCCAAGTTCACAGTGACAACCCTGTACTACAAGCAAGCCACTCCTAAAATAAAGTAACCCACTTATCCCTTCTGTTTTTGTGGGAACACCCACAAATTACTGGTAGATACCGGGGCCAACCACCTATGGTGGGCCAGGCGTTTGCCAACTCCCAGCAACTGGACCCAGTGCCTAGCAGGTTCAAGGCAGTACAAATAGCTGACTCCTGCAGAGTTGCAATTAGCCATGAGACAGTGCCCTTCTATGTGAGAATGGGGAAGATTCAGGTTAAGCTCTCTGGGCCCATCATGGCAGGGCTCAGCCACAATGTAATTGCTGGCCTTGACTGGCTTTAGCACAACTGTCCCTACATCAAATGGGATACCTCTGTCATTACCCTTAATAGGAATGGGGTGGGATTCCAGATATACCATGTGGAAATGAGAAAGTTACTTCATGATACTGTGCTTGTTGGGATAACAGAGACAGGCTTGTACAGCTTCAAGGGGGAAACTAGACTTCAACCAATGTTCAGTCAAAGTTATCTGAACTGAACCATCTACAGTCCCTCCCTTGGTTGCTTCATCACCACCAGCACTTGTTGCACTCCTTGAGGAGTACAAGGACGTGTCAGTGAAACACTTGAGCAACTACCTTCTCCCTGGGAGATCCAGCAAGCTGTACAACTTCAAGGATTGTTACCTAAAGCACAACCATTATAACGTCTTACACCAAAGGAAGATGAAACCCTCCACCAACACCTTGTGGACGCTCTTGATAAGGGCTTCATTTGCCCCTTGCTCTCTCCATACAGGGCGGCAGTCTTATTTGTAGCCAAGAAGAACAAGTCCCTTTGTCTGGTCATAGACTACCACACCCTAAATGAGGTGCCAGTCAAGAATAAGTACCCCCTGCCGCTGATTGACGGCCTGTTTGATACACTTGTAGGTGCAAAGGTCTTTAGCAAGATTGATCTCACTGCAGGGTACAACCAGGTCTGCATTGCACCAGGGGATGAGGCCAAAACTTCCTTCTGCACGCACTATAGGTTGTTTGAGTGTTGGATCATGAACTTTGGAATGACCAACGCTCCTTCCACCTTTGCCATGTTGATGAACAAGGCATTTGAGGAACTGATTGGAAAGTGTACATTTATGTACCTTGACAACATTATTGACTTCAGTCAAGATCAGACCACACACCTCCAACACCTCTGTACTGTCCTTGACACCCTTTGAAAAAACCAGCTAAAAGCTAAACCCTCCAAATGCAAGTTTCTCAAGTCAGAGCTGTTATTCCTTGGGCACACCATCTCTTCCCAAGGGATAAAGCCTGACCCTGCCAAAATAAAGGCAATTGCCATCATGCCGCCCCCACTGATGTGGGCCAGGTGCGGACATTCTTAGGCATGATTGCCTACGTGCGCAAGTTCATTCCCAATTGCGGCAAACTAATTGCACCTCTCTTTGAGCTCCTCAATAACAAACAGTGCTTCCATTGGACTCCAATCAGAGATCAAGCCTTTGAGATGTTGAAGCAAAGGCTTACAACAGCAACATTACTGCAGTTCCCCAATTGAAACCATCAGTACAAAATTGAGACCAATGCCGCTGACAGGGCCATAGGGGGTGTGCTAAGGGTAGAAACTGACAATGGCATCTTCTTCCCCGTGGCATATGAGTCCAGGAAACTTACCAACTCAGAACAACACTATCTGATTCATGATAAAGTACTGGCAGCAATTGTGTACTTTTTTGAGAGGTGGTGCTGTTACCTGGAGGGTGCTACCTTCCCACCCCGCGTTCTGACAGACCACAAGTCACTTCAGTACTTCAACACGCAGCCCCACTTGACACGCCACCAAGCAGGATGGGTTGAGTGGCTATCCCCTTACCAGTTGCGCATCAAGTACAAGCCTGGGAAGAAACTTGTCACAGCTGACGCCCTTTTGCAACTCTATGTAGCATTCATCACCAGGGATGACGGCTTGGATCCAGATTAACCAATGTTGTACCTCTGTCCTGAAGCAACTTGTTACAAAGGCCTTAACTCAGTAACCATCTCCAAGCTGAAGGACAATAAAAGTCAGTTCACCACTGATGCTGTAAATGTCTGCCTCCAGGCAAAGACAGGTGAGAAGACACCTTTCATCCCCACCACATAACAAGGTGACACAAATTGCACTACCACCAAACCCTGGGTCACATCAGAGGGCGTCACCTCTTTGAGATCATGAAATGGAAGGTTTGGTGGCCGCGCATGCGTGAAGACATCTTGGACCTCCTCAAAACAAGCGTGCTGTGCAAAAAGAACACGTCCAAACCTGCACCCCCAAGTCTTTCCTTTCCATTAAGGCCATGGAACCCTTCAAGCAGTGGGCCCTTGACATTGTGGGGTCACTCCCCAAAGACAGACTGGGGAAGAAGTACATTATCACTGCCATTGACTACTTCACTTGCTGGCCAGTGTCCTGGGCAACAACTAACCACACTGCCACCATCATCTTCCAATTCATTGGCAAGGAAATTGTGGTCTGCTTTGGGCAACCCAAACGTCTCATCACAGATGGCGGCCCCAAACTTGTTAGACATGTCATGAAGGCATACTGCGCCAAGAACACAATCCAACATATAGTTACAACCCCCTACCATTCTCAAGCCAATGGGCATGTGGAACAGCTAAATGGCTCACTGGTTCAACTGATTGCCAAGCTCTCACAAGAGCACCCCAATACCACATGGAATGAACACCGCCCACCGCTCTACTTATCCTGCAAGCAAGAATCAACAGGGGCACAGGGTTCAGCCCTAGCACCCTGGTCTAAGGATGCCTGACAGTCTGACAGGAGTTAAACAGGGAAATCTACGGTCCAGAGTTCCTGACAAACCTCCCCTAGTAACAACCCCATCTCTTTACCAATGGCGTGCCAAATCCTGGAAATTTGTCATAAGCAAATTGAAGGATGGAAAAAGCACCTCAAAGCTAGATACACTGTAGGTGACCCTGTCTACACCATCAACCCCAATTCTGCCAAGTTGGAACCCAACTACCTAGGGCCCTTCAAGATAGCCGCTGTCTATGACAATCATACCTATCAACTTGAAGAAGCCCAAGGGAATACCAAGAAGCTTCACCATGATGGCTTGTGCCCCTGCTGTGCCATTCCCACACAAAGGCTGTATGTGCGGACCTGCCTAGACCTTCTGCAGACTCTGGTCTTGGTGTCTGACAACAAGCAGAGAGCAAGGGGGTGTTCAAACAAGTTTCCAGACTTGCCTGCAAGGTATCTTACAATACACAGGGGGTGCATGATGAGTCACCCCTTGACATATCTAACAGAATGGATTAATCTGATGGCAATATCAAATGGCGGGTACTTCAACCTAATTAGGAGCATTACCAATTTGACTTGCTGATCCCTGCACAAGTTATTCCTTGGCTTTGAACCTTACATGGAACTTCACACTATGCCACCCCCTTGTGGCTTTCCCCATATGGTATATTAATCACAATATTTTACACTAAACAACACCTTATTCTTATTATTCTGTCCTTTCTATTGGACTGTTGTCTTCCCCAATTCCAAATACTGAATCCTCATTGGTTCAGTTGCAACAGTAGAAAGGTTGTAGGGGGCAGAGAAGAACTGGTGAGACCCCAAGGCCTCAACAACAGAGGTCATCAATTTATTGTTGAAATTAGTCCTATTGTTTGATAGCAACACTTGAGAGAAGCCATGACGGTAGAAAACATCTTGTAACAGGAAGGGAGAAATTGTCTTAGCAGTGATGTCCTTAGTAGGGAAAGCTTCTACCCACTTGCTGAAGTGATCAACAGCAATTAGGATAAAGCAACAACCAAAGCGGGAGCAGGAGAGAGGACCTATAGCGTCAATGCTGACAGTGTGAAAAGCATGTTGAGGGGGAGCTAATTTAAACTTGTGGGAGGAAGCTTACAGTCTCTGGAGCTTGCAGTTGTGTCAACTAGCTATAACTTCTGGAATCAGCATAAAAAGGTTTTCCCAGAAGTAATTCTTCTGGAGCCAATTAAAAGTCTTGGCAATGCCTCCATGCCTAGTCTCCTTATGAGCTTGTAGCACCTACAAAAAGCAAAATGTAGGTTGTACATAAGTCAGGTATTGATCTTGTACTTTCTTGAAGAGCTGATTGTTGCAAATGAGTGTATCTTCATATAGTTTGCACACAGATAATCAGACTTCTTCTGTTGCACCTTTCCAAGAGGAAGGATGTCCAATTAGTTCATACAGCTGATCAGCCTAAGCAGGATGCAGAGCAAGAATGGGAATTCTGGATATGACATCAGTGTTCTGGTGTTGAATCCTGGGGCAATGGAGCACAGTAAAGTCATAACCTTGCAGGTGGAGGGTCCATCTAGCTAGTTGTCTTTCTGGCTTCTTAAGCTGTTGTAACCACTTAAGAAAAGCGTGGTCATTGACAACAGTGAAATGGGTACCATACACGTAGTGGCAAAACTGTTTGACTGCATGCAATACTGTGAGACATTCTTTTTCTGTAACGCTGTAATTCTCCTCATGCTTGTTTAGAACACAAGAAGTATAAGCCACAGGATGGTCCACATATTTGTCTTCTAGTTGGGCCAGAATAGCCCCAATAACAAGATTGTTAGTGTCAGTGTATAGGATGAATTCCTTATCATAGTCTGGATACACTAAGATGGGTGCCTCTTGAGTTTCTGTTTAAGGGTCTCAAAGGCTTGCTGCTGGCTAGGGGTCCTTTCAAAAGGAACATTACATAAAAGCTGGACTAGAGGTTTACTAGTATTGGCAAAGTTGGGGAGGAAATGCCTGTAGTAGCCCCTCATATCCAGAAAGACTTGTACCTCTTACAGATTGGTGGGTGGAAGCATTTTGTCAATGGCTTCAACTTTCTTGGCATTGGGAAAATCCCTGTCTGAGTTACTTCATGGCCCAAGAATTCAAGACACTCCTTGAAGAAAGCGCACTTAGATGGTTTTAGCTTGAGGCCAGCTTCTCAAATCTTTATGAACACTTCTTTGAGATGAGCCAGGTGATTGGTAAAGGTAGCGCTGAAAACTGTTATATCATCTAAGTATACTAGGACGCATGACAGTATAAGCTGCGGAGGATGGAGTGCATGGCTTGTTTGAAGGTGGCTGGGGCATTGCAGAGTCCCTGCAGCATACAGGTAGGCTCAAACAGCCCTCCATATGTAATGAGCACGGCCTTTTGGCTGTCCTTGTGCAAAAGATCAACTTACCAGAATCCCAAAGCCAGATTCATAGCATAGAAGAACTTAGAGCCTCCAAGACGGCAGAGAGCATCATCAATATGTGGTAAGGGGTATGAGTCATTCTTGGTTAAAGAGTTCAATTGATGATAGTCCATCACAATACAATGACCCCCATCCTCTTTCTTTAGGATGAGTAAGGGTGAAGCCCAAGGACTTTGGTAAGGAGCCAGTAGCCCAGTGTCTAACAGTTGTTTGAGCTCTTTAGACACCTGAGTGTCCTACATGAAACCACGGCAATATGGTTTGGCGCAAAAGGGGGGAGCGTCTCAAGTGTCAATCTGATGAAAAAAGCCTTTGGCTAGGCCATAGTTGGTACTGTCTTTGGCAAAGATTTCTGAAAATTGATCTAGCAAAGCAAGCACCCCCTTTTCAACCAGGGATGTTTGTAGGAAGTCTTGTACAGTAAACAAAGATAGGATGCATGGCTCATCTTCTGGTAGATTAAAACCTGAAACATATCAAGAGGATGAAGGGACACAGCATCAGGAGCAATCAGTAATTTTCCATAACCAACAACCTGCCTCTAGATACATTTATGGGGAGAGCTGTTAGGTTGGCTACAAGCAGCTAAACAGGGTCCTTATGGGAGACATCTAGGATCCCAGGACAGAGGTAAGGGCTATTGTGATTTAGTGGGGGAGGAGAGTACAACTCCAAGAAGGTATGTTCAGGTAGTTCATATGATATCTGGGAGTCAAGAATGGCCTGGGAGCTAGGGGGGATGGTGACAGCAGACGTGGCCAGGAGAGGGATCCCCTCAGACGCAGGACAAGCCACAGGTGGACACTTCATATTGGGGGAGTGGGTACAGTATTTTAGAGTGAAAACACCAGTGGGGTATTTTAAAGCACATGTCTTGAGTTGCTTCCTGGGGACTTTAACTGGTTCTTCAATGATCAGATGGACTTTATACCACATAATAGAGAGGTAATAATCTTTCAAGTTGATGAACCCATTGTTGCAACTGAACCAATGAGGATTCAGTATTTGAGTTAGGGAAGACAACAGTCCTATTAAAAGGATGAGAATGAATAAAATAAGGTATTGTTTATTGTAGGATATTGTGATTAATATACCATATGGGGAAAGCCACAAGGGGGTGGCATAGTGGGAAGTTCCATGTAAGGATCAAATCCAAGGAATAACTTGTGCTGGGATCAGCAAGTCAAATTTGTAGCACTCCTAATTAGGATGAAGTACTCTCCATTTGATATTGCCATCAAATTGGTCCATGTTGTTAGATACATCAAGGGGCGGCTCATCAAATGCCCCCTGTGTATTGTAAGATACGTTAGCGGTAAATTCTGGAAACTTGGTTGCAACACCCCCTTGCCCCCTGCTTGTCACCAGACACAAGGATCAGAGTCTGCTGAAGATCTGGGAAGGTCTGCACAAACAGCTTTTGTGTGGGGATGGCGCGGCAGGGGTGCAAGCAATCATGGTGGAGTTTCTTGGTATTCCCTTGGGCATCCTCAAGCCAATAGGTGTGGTTTTCATAGACTTCAGCTATCTTGAAGTGTCCCAAGTGGTTGGGCTCTAATTTGGCTGAATTGGGGTTGAGGGTGTAGACGGGGTCACACTATGGCATATCTTACCTCAAGGTGCTTTTGTCCCTCCTTCAATTTGTTTGTGTTCAATCTTTTGGGCCTTGGAACACCATTGATTTAGGGATGGAGTTGTCAACAGGGTAGGTTTCCTGGGAACTTTAGACCTTAACTTCCCTTGTTCAACCCCTGTCAAACTGTTGGGCATCCAAAAGGCCAGGGCGCTGGGGCTGAACCCAGTGCCTCTGTTAATCCTTGCTTGTAAAATAAGTAGAGCGGTAGGCAGGTGTTCAGTCCATGCGGTATTGGGGTGTTCCTGTGAATGCTTGGCAATCAATTGAACCAGTGAGCCATTTAATCACTCTATGCATCCATTGGCTTGTGGATGATAGGGAGTGGTGACTATCTGTTGGAGGGCATTCTTGGCGCAGTACTCCTTCATGACATGCCCAACAAGTTTGGGGCCACAATCTGTGATGAGGCGTTTGGGCTGCCCAAAGCAGGCCACAATTTCCTTGCCAATAAAGCGGGTAACAGTGTGATAAGAGTTGCCCAGACAACTACCCAACAGGTGAAATAGTCAATGACAGTTATGATGTATTTCTTCCCCACTCTGTCTTTAGGGAGGGGTCTAACAATGTCAAGGGCCCACTGATCAAAGAGTTTCATTGCTTTGATGAGAAAGACAGACTTTGGGGGTGCAGGTTACATGTATTCTTTTCACACAGCACACATGTTTTGAGGAGATTCAAGATGTCTTGACGCATACGCAGTCACCAAACCTTTTGTTTCATGATCTTGAAGAGGTTACATCCTCTGATGCAACCCAGGGTTTGATGGTAGTGCAATATTGTATCACCTTGCTATGTGGTAGGGATGTAAGGTGTCTTCTCACCTGTCTTTGCCCGGCGGCAGACAATGACAGCATCAGTGGTTAACCAAATTTTGTTGTCCTTTAGCTTGGAGATGGTTACTGAGTTAAGGCATTTGTAACAAGTTGCTTCAGGGCGGAGGTACAACATTGGCCAATCTGGATCCAAGCTGTCATCCCAGGTGATTGATGCTACATAGAATTGCAAAATAGCGTCAGCTGGGACAAGTTCCTTCTCAGGCTTGTACTTGATGCGCAAATGATAGGGGGATAGGGGCTCTACCCAGCCTGCTTGGCAACATGTCAAGTGGAACTTCATGTTGAAGTACTGGAGTGACTTGTGGTCTGTCAGGACGCAGGGTGGAAAAGTAGCCCCTTCCAGGTAACAGTGCTACTTATCAACGCAGTGCACAATTGCCGCAAATTCTTTACCATGAATGGGATCACATTGTTCTGAGTCAAAGAGCTTCCTGGATTCATATGCCAAGGGGAGGGAGACGCCGTTGTCAGTTTCTACCTGCAGCACGCCCCCTATGGCTCTGTCAGAGGCGTCAGTCTTGAGTTTGTACTGGCGGTTCCAATTGGTAAACTGCAATACAGGTGCAGTTGTAAGCCTCTGCTTCAACATCTAAAAGGCTTGATCTCTGACAGGGTTCTAATAGAAGCGCTGTTTGGTGTTGAAGAGCTCAAAGAGAGGTACAATTAGTTCTCCGCAATTGGGAATGAACTTGTGCACATAGGCAACTATGCCTAATAAGGTATGCACCCAGCCCACATTGGTGGGGGGCGGCATGCTGGTGATTTCCTTGATTTTGGCAGGTTCAGGATTTATCCCTTGGACAGAGATAGTGTGCCCAAGAAACAGCAACTCTGACTTGAGGAACTTGCATTTGGAGGGTTTAGCTTTTAGCTGATTTTTCCAAAGGGTGACAAGGACAGCACTGAGGTTTTAGAGGTGCGTGGTTTGATCTTGACTGAAGACAATAATGTTGTTAAGGTAAACAACCACACTTGTCCTAATCAGATCCTTGAAGGCTTTGTTCATCAACATGGCAAAGGTGGAAGGAGTGTTGGTCATTCCAAAGTTCATGACCTGATACTCGAACAACCTGTAGTGTGTGCAGAAGGCAGCTTTTGCCTCATCCCTTGGTGCAATGCGGACCTGGTTGTACCCCACAGTGAGATCAATCTTGCTAAAGATCTTTGCACCTGCAAGTGTGTCAAACAGGTTGTCAATCAACGGCAGGGGGTATTTATTCTTAACAGTCACCTCATTTAAGGTGCAGTAATCTGTGAACAGGCAAAGGGACCTGTCTTTCTTGGCTACAAAGAAGACAGCTGCCCTGTATAGAGAGAGCAAGGGGCAAATGAAGCCTTTGTCAAGCGCCCATGAGGTGCTGGCAGAGGGTCTCATCTTTTTTTGGTGTAAGACAATAAGAGGGACATGCTTTAAGGAGCAACCCTTGGAGTTGTACAGCATGCTGGATCTCTTGAGGGGGAGGTAGTTGGTCTAGTGTTTTTCTGAAGACGTCCTTGTACTCCACAAAGAGTGTGGCAAGAGCTGGTGGGGGTTAAGTGATCAAGGGAGGGACCATAGATGTTTCAGTGCAGATATCTTTGACTGAACATTGGTTGAAGTCTAGCTTCCCCCTTGAAGTTGTAAGAGCCTGTCTCTGTTATCCCAAAAAGCACAGTATCATGAAGTAACTTGCTCATTTCCACATGGTATATCTGGAATCCCACCCCATTCCTATTAAGGGTGATGACAGAGGTATCCCAGTTGATTTAGGGACAGTTGTGCTGAAGCCAGTCAAGGCCAGCAATTACGTTGATGCTGAGCCCTGCCATGATTGACCCCAAGAGCTTAACCTGGACGTTCCCCATTCTTAGGGAGATGGGTACTGTCTCATGGGTAATTGCTACTACCTGGGAGTCAGCTACCTGTACTGCCTTGAACCTACTAGGCACATTGTCCAGTTGTTGGGAGCTTGCAAATGCCTGGTCTACCATAGTGTGGTTGGCCCTGGTATCTACCAATAGTTTGTGGGTGTTCCCACAAAAATGGAAGGGATAGGCTAAGCAGGTTACTTTATTTGAAGAGTGTCTTTCTTAAAGCACGGGGTTTTCACTATGGACCTGAAAGACATCAAGGGTTTCAACTTTGTGTACACTGTAGTTGCAGGGATTCTTTGTAATCAGGGATTGAGAGGATGGGTCAGGTGGGGTTGTAGCGCCTCTTGTTGCTACAACCCCCAGGTTTTTCCCTGATCCTTGATCTGTGCTAGCTGAAGCTCCCCCTTGCAGGGGCGTTTAGTCCCATTATCCTGCTGACGGGGCTGGCAGCAGCCCACTTGGGTGTGGCCACTGCCAGGTGTGATACATAGTTGAGGCAGAGTGTCACTGGCACAGCAGAAGCCCATAAAAGCCTGATTGTTGGCCTCCACAATGGCCTTGTAACAGTCATTAATGGAGGTGCAACAACCCACAGGGACCCACTTACAGATATGGGGCTTGAGCTCATTGATTATTAGGGTCAAAAGCATGGTGTTCCTGTCAGTTACAGCTTCAGGGGTGGCAGAAAGAACTTGTTGCCAGGTGGCAAGGTACTTGGGAACAGATCTAGTCTGTTTAATTGCTAAAAGGGGAGTTCCCACCTTAATAGGCAATAAGGTTTTGCTGTAGCAAGATCTCACGGTGTCCTGGATTGCCACCCAGGCAACTTCTATTTCCTGACTTGCCCAGTTGATAAACCATACAGCGGTGGCCTTGTGAGGCGTCCAGACGCGGTGGCAACCCACATGGGTTCAGGAACCTGGCAGATACAAAGGCGGGTTTTGGTGGATTGAAGCCAACTGACAATGTTGGCTCCTTTGACCACACCTGCAAAGGATCCGAGCTGAAGATTGATCATACATTGTGAAAGGTCTGACTGGGGAGGGGTGATGCTGGCGTCACGCTGCCCAAGGCGGAGCTGATTATACACACTTTTAAGGACCAGATGGTCTTGTTTAATAACATACCTGTTGGTGATGTCCCCCTTGGGGATTGGCAGGAAAGTTTCTTGATGGGGAGTAGCCATACAGCCTGTACTCTGTCTTTTCTTAGGGGGGATTTTTTTAAGTAGGTTGTGAACTACTGCTATTACCACTGTTGCAACAGAACCAATGAGGATTCAGTATTTGAGTTGGGGAAGACAACAGTCCAATAGAAAGGACAAGAATGAATAGAATAAGGTATTGTTTATTGTAGGATATTGTGATTAATATACCATATGGGGAAAGTCTTAAGGCCACAAGGGGGTGGCATAGTGGAAAGTTCCATGTAAGGTTTGAAGCTGAGGAATAACTTGTGCAGGGATCAGAAGGTTGAATTGGTAGCACTCCTAATTAGGATAAAGTGCCTGCCATTCAACATTGCCATCAGATTGGTTTATGTTGTTAGACACATCAAGGGGTGACTCATTGAGCGCCCCCTGTGTATTGTAAGATATGTTAGTGGGCAAGTCTGGAAACTTAGTTGCAACACCATTATATTTCCTTATGAACTGGATACCAACTAAAAGTCATAGCTCTCATTCTCCAAGACAACTGCAGGCGCAGCTAAGAGAAGCTTATCAAACTGCATGAGAAGAGCAGAATATGCTCATATGGTGCAAGTTTATAATAGCCCAGCTGTACCATACAACTGGTGATAATTAAGGTCAGGGGCAAGCATGAGCTTCTTGACAAGCTTTGAGAAGACAACATTAACAGGAGAGCAGGTATCTAAGACAGCCTTGATCTTCACCTTTTGGATGGATATTTATACGCAAGTGGTAGTAAAGCCAAAGAGTGGGAGGACAGCCAGGAATTTGATCCTCTGCTAGTTCTTTGTCCCACTTCTCAATCATGCATCTTAATCCCAGAAAATTCATAGACAGTCTGGAGAGGAAGAGAAACTGACCCTTTCTTGGTTACAGCGTCAGCAACTTTAGCGGCTTCTTCTGATGACTCCACTAGCACAGGGGAACTCTTTGCTTGAGTGAGGTATGGACAAGAGACAACTTTTTTGGCATCAGACAAAGGCTTAGTAGATATTTTAGTCTTTTCTGATTGTAACTTTTAGGGGACTCCAATGGTTTTGGGGATGGCAAGAACTGAGTAACTGTACGCGTTAGGGCCATCAACATCAAAATTGTCTAAGTCAGACTTGTCAGAAATATTGTGAAACAAAAGGAGGTTTGGAAGATTCAGGTCCAACCAGTTCATCCCGCCATTATCCTGCCCTTGACTCTTATTGCCATTACCTTCGTTTGACAAAGCTTTGAAGAGCTTTGTCTCCAGAGAGGCAATTTTATATGATAACACTTTGTTATCATCCCGCCAACGGGCCATGATCTCAACGCTCTTTTCTTCCCTTGACTTTAAAGCCTCAATTTCACAATTTTCCTTTGCTTTCACTTGTTGTAAAATTTTGTCCCATCCTACCAACAGGTTCCAGGAAATCCACACATAGATTTGGTTTCCTTGGGCAGGAGTACCTTCTTTTGCAAAGTAATTGGAATATAGCTCTTCAAACGCAGCCTTTACTTCCACCAAGGACTCCTCAGGCATAGTCTTGGTGACCTTCAAGCTTGCCCAAGCTTCCTCCAACAAACTTGTAGGAACCTCTTTCCTGGCAGCAGCAGTTTCCATATGAAGTACTCTAAATTTGGCCCTTTCAAAATTTAACAAAGAAGACATAATAATTGAAAAGGCAGTTGAGGGGAAAGCATCAAAATTGATAATATATCTTTTTATTAAAGTTTAGCTGTTTTTGCTTATATACCATTTGGGGCATATTTTGCTGAAAACCTCTCTGGTTCCTGAATCAACCTATGATTCATCTCACGTGGTCTATGACATTTGAGTCATCCAAACCTAGATCTTTACCTAAAAGATCACCAATATTTCTCAACCTATGAGAATCAACCTACAATGGGAAGAAGTCACCTGACTCCATTCATCCTAATGTACCAATTCAGCATAGAGCTTCCTCAGCTCCTGGCGCCAAAACCCTGTGGATTAAACATCCCAAAACCCAGCTATTAATGTTCCAACTGGGAACTTTATTTAGTTATCTTCACATTTAATGGGTTTTTGCCTTAAAACCCATTAAAACACTTTTAAACTTGAATCAGGCGCCACCGTGGCGCCCAGAAACTTTCCCAGGCGGCGCCCCAGCGCCTAAAAAATTTGATAGCGGCGCCTCAGTGCTTTGCAAATTCATTTGGCGGCGCAGCAGCGCTTTTAACCCAATGAATTTGCCAATGCAGCGTTTTTAAACCACAATTTGGGGGTTTACTTATGGTTGACCTCAACCAAAATTCTTGACACAGCCAAGGCAATTTAACCAATATAATTAAATCCTCATTAATTATATTCCAGTGTATTTTTTAATTAATCTTCCCAATTAATTAAACCTTTTTTGAGACATCCCGTCTCCCAGACTGACTCGGCCAATCTTGCCTTCTTTTCTTTTATTGAACCTAGATATCCAGTTTTCAGGAATCTTAACCTTAAGACTTCCAATCCAACTTATCTACATGCAATAATAAGAAAAACAGAGATAACTTTATATTTCAGAGTATTTATTTGGCCAAATACTCAATAGTGACTGTTGTACGGTCACAGGAGGATAGGAGAAGCCTCAGTATCAGCAGGCTTGGAGTTGGTTATAGAGGGAGAGATTGAAAGAGACTGGGAAGAATTGTCAACCAAGAGTGTCTCTGCCTCTAGGTTGACTGTTCTTTTCCCACCTGCTCCTTGGGATCAGCTCCTTAAACCCAAGGATTGATGCAGACTCAAGAATGGTGACCTATCTGGTCACAGTTATGGCAACCTTGGCGTCAAAGAGGATTTTGCAAGTTCATTGTAAGGATGCAAGGGCCACAAGAAGACAAACCAAAGTTAGAAGCATACAATTCTCCCAAACAACTGCTCTAGAGTAAGTAAGGTGCATATCCTGCAACAACGTCTTTATGCTCTTCATGGAGGAAAGCATAGCTTTATGGGCTTTGAAATGAAGACACAGAAGCTGGTTAACCTTGAGGGCTTATACACAAGCCATGTAAAATGTGTGAATTGTCAATTGTCTGCTTGTTATCAGTTGATGTCTGTCCATGTATAATCTGTCTGCAAATTCATCTAGAGTTTCCTTAGGCTTGAAGGAAATGTGCGTGAAGGGGTCCTTCTTTACTTCTAAACTAAGGTTGACACCAAATTTGTCAATCAGGAGTTGCTTTATATCTTACCAAGTCTCATTAGTGGGCAGCTCAGGAACCACTACCTCCTGGCAAGTTGGATGTAGACAGGTCAGAATATGTTCTTTCTTAACTTTGTCTGAAGCTTGTCTCATGGCAGTTTCATAGATAGTTAGGAAAGCTGTAATGGTAAAGATTCTGGGATCAAAGACTTGCTTAATGTTAGGCTTGAAATGTGCTTCAGGAGTTGGTCCACCATTGTTAATATTAACTATATTTATGCATGAGGAGAAATTCTGCTTCAGATTCAGAGGGGGGTTTTCTAGCCCACAGCTGTCAAACACTTTCCTCAAGGGTAGTCAGGGTCTCAGCAGCGCGGGCATCTGTATCATTAGCTAGAGTGGTCTGTTGCTCATTAACATCTAGATGTTGGCCTTGGGTTGTTACTACTGTAGAGAGCTCAGCCTTTCAAGAAGTAAGGGATGGCCCCACTGAGAGGCAAGGGGAAAACCTGTTGTTTACTGAATTGATAAATTCACTCATCTCTTGTACGGCTCTGTCTAGATCAGCATGGTCCCATTTCAAATGATCCATCTCATTAGCTAGGGCAATTAACTCCCTAGCGCATTGGATTTGAGGGGCTCCTGGCAAGCCAAGGCAGCAGCCATCTTCATTGACAACCCCAACTGGACCTTCAGCAGTTGCCACCATTTTGTGTAGAGCAGCAAGCTCCTGCTGCAGCCCAGCAACTTTAGTTGTTAAAGTAAGAACCTGTGGATCAGGCTGAGGAGCTTCAGTAGTATGTCTCTGACTGCAGGTAGTTGCATGTAGCTCTCAAATGACATCCCATGGTCTCTGCTCTCTATCCATCAAATCATCAGATGGGGGAAGACAGAGCATCTGGCTTGGGGATAGATAATTCATTCACTTGATTCTAGAGCTTGGCAATAGCAGTGGCAGTGATAGCTCTTTCTTTATCTAATTCCATACTGAGCTCATTAAGGCTTTTATTAGCAAGGCCCTCTACCTGCTGAAGTTGCTCGAAGGAATAAGTGCTGAATGCATTGAGCTGTTGTACAAGTTGTTCAAAGTCAGTGAAATATGCGTTCAGGGTGGAATTGACTTGGGCGTGCAAGGGCTGTTCCAACTGGTAGAACTTAATGTAGACACTCTCTGACATATTCAGGGATGGATTGGAGCATTTGTTTAATGGAATAAACCAAACAGGTCTGGGAGGTGACAAAGTTGCGCTGATTGTCTGATACCAAGGAAAACAGAGAGTGGATCCACTGTTGGTAGGCTGCAAACTGATCCCAGTTATGAGTGATGGCTGCTTGTAGAGACAAGATTTCTTGAATGTGGATTCCTAACACCATTTGATGGTGGGCTAAGGCAGGTTGTACAAAGGATGACAGTAGGTGCTCAGCAGAGCTAGCCACTGAGAGAAGATGTTGTGGAAATTGAGGAGCCACAATCAATTTGTAATATTCAGCCCAACTGAACTGCAACTGGAGGCAGGGGATAGCTCCCTCACAAGCTATCCCAAGGGCTACTGCCATGACTTGTTCTAAGTCAGGGGTACCCATGGGGCAAGTGACTAGGCAGGTACCATTCCCAAGGTTCAGTACAGTAGGGACAATAGGTGGGTCTGTGATGTCTTCCTCAATAGGAGGGCTGGTAATTTCAGGTGAAGTTGGCTGCTTGTATAGGCAGAGGCAAAAGACCCAAAAACATGGATGCAAAAGGGATAACCAAGGGGCTTACAGCCCCTGTAGTGAGCAACATTTTTGTTGTGTTCTGAGGCGCAGCACAGACACATAACAGAAAATCCTAACCTTAGGATTAGATTTGTACTAAGTCTTGGTTAGATGGCAGGGAAGGCTATACATTCACCTTGTGGCACTGGATGAATAATCTCTACTAGTTGTGGCTAGAGAGAGGCGCCAAAGTACTTGAAGACACAAAGACAAAAATGTGAATAGAACTTAATTTTTATTGGAGGATAAGAAATGTAATATATAGTGGTTTGTGATACCACAAAACAATACCAGGATAGTAGGATCACTTGCCACAAGCATGAGTGGGGCGAGTGAGTTGCGCAGAGTCAGGAAACCAAACAAATGTATTTCCCAATTCAGATATAGACTCATTTCAAGAGGCAAAAGCAAAAGAGAGAGATTTTTCCTCAAAATAGCCCACCAAAGGCGAAATCAAAACATGATGAGTGGCAGAATTCACAACAGACCACACTCTCTAATATCAGCATAGAGTAAGAGGACACGCT
>QTSX02003132.1:0-82529 GCA_014839935.2 Entomophthora muscae
TTTGTGAGTTGGAGATTTAAATCTTGCGCTGCTGCGGCATAAAAGATGTTTGCAAGGCGGCGCCCAAGACTTTCCCAAGTTGGTGCGGCAGCGCTTAAAGCTGGGTAGTTTTGCAGTTGAATTTACGGAGTTTTGGTTACCTTATTTTGATAACAGACCTTTTATTTTTATTCAAGATAGTGTTTTTGTGATGCAATTTTGTGAGATGCTGTATTAGAAACCAATATTTAAAATAACTATTTAATAATTTTTATTAAGTTTTTTTTAAATTTCACTGATGTAAATCCCAACGCCATCTTGAAATTTTTTTGAGATGGTGTTTTTGATATGGTGTATTGCACCATCTTCCCTAAGCTTCCTAATGTAATTCTGCTTTGGTTTTCTGGTGGCTACCACATTCTAATTAAATTTTATAACTTTGAGGCCCAGAAACTGCAATCCTAGACTCCAAATTTATTAGAGATTGCAAAGATTATCCTCCCTGTCCTCAAGTTTGTGGTGTTTTCCTTGGCTCCCTTTTTGCTGCTCCTTTGGTCTACTTCCCCAATCTCTGTTCCAGCATCTCCTCTTTGGCGCGCCTTGTGATTGATGACCCCTCTAGCCTCTTGCACCTCCCCAGTGGTCTCCTCATCTCTGGAGAGGCTCTAGTCAATAGTATGACCTGCAACAACCTGGAATTGTACTCTTCTGACCACGCCTTACTCACTCCCCTGGCTGAGGAGCTACCTGTGTCCTTGTCCCTCCATCTGGAGATTAACAACTTGGTGCCCCTCTAAGCACCTGAGGGGCCAACTCTTGTTCCCACTTGTATGCCTTGGCTGCTCACTGTCCTAATGTTGATGGGGCTGAATGTGTACTTTCCTCAATTGTCCCCTGTGTCCTCTCTATGGTTCCCCCTTAGAGAGGCCGTCCCAGTGATTCACTGGGCAGCATCTTGGTGGTTTTTCTTACCAGGATGGGAGCCAAACTTAGTTATTTTAGCCTCCTCTCTTACAGCCTTGTTGCTTCTAATCAACTCCCTTTTTTATTGTGTATTTCTAACCCTGAGAATTTTTTAAGTTTAGAAATGTTTTTAAATTTTTTATGTCTTTTTTTGGACTTTTTTTAGAGTTCAAAAAAACTAAAATTTTAAGCCCTGTTTTTCATAGTTCTGATGCTGTAAATTGAAATGGCGTTTTTACTATGATTTTGAGATAGCGTGAATTCAAGATAGTGGGGTTTGACATGGCATATTTTGAGATGGTGTTTTTGAGATGATGTGTCCTACCAATGTAGCACTGTGAAATCATATCCTTGAAGGCAAAGAGACCACCTAGTTAGACGCCCTTCAGGCTCCTTAAGTTGTTGTAACCACTTAAGTGAGGTGTGGTCAGTAACTACAGTGAAATGGGTGCTGTAGATGTAAAGGCAGAATTTCTTAAAAGCATGCAGTACAGCAAGACATTATTTATCTGTAACAATATGGTTCTTCTCATGCTTGTTGAGAACTCAAGATGTATAGGCCATGTGATGATCCACTTCTTCATTGTCTAACTGAGCAAGGATGGCCCCAATGACCAATTCATTAACATCAGAGTATATGATAAACTCCTTATCATAGTTGGGGTATATCAGGACAGGAGCCTCTTTGAGTTTTTGCTAAATGGTCTCAAAGGCTTGGTTGGCCGGCAGTCCATTTAAAGGGAACATTGAATAGTAGCTGGACTAAGGGTTTGCTAGTATTGGCAAAGTCAGAAATAAAATGTCTATAGTAACCCATCATGCCCAGAAAGACCTGTACCTCACAAAGTTTTGTGGACAGAAGCATCTTTTCAATATCCTCAAACTTCTTGGTCATTTGTTGAATTCCAGTCTGAGTTACTTCATGACCCAAGAACTTAAGATGTTCCTTGAAGAAAGCGCATTTATACGGCTTTAGTTTGAGGCCAGCTTTTAAAATTTCAAGTAAGACTTCTTTCAGGAGGGCCAAGTGATCTGTGAAAGTTTAGCTAAAGACAGCTATTTCATCCGAGTGCATCAAGACACAAGAGAGTTTTAGGTCATAAATTATGGAGTCTATGGCTTGCTGAAAAGTAGCATGAGAGTTACACAGCCCGTGAGGCATGCATGTAGGCTCAAATAACCCCTCAGAAGTTATGAGGGCTACCTTTTGCATATCTTTGGTGGAGAGGTCAACCTGACAATATTCAGATTCCAGATTCATGGTAAAAATAACTTTAATCCCCCAAGACAGCAAAAGGTGTTGTCTATGCAAGACAGGGGATAAGAGTCTTTCTTGGTGAGAGAGTTTAGACAACAATAATCCATCACTATGTGGTTTCCTCTGTCTTTCTTTTTAAGGATCAGCAAAGGTGAAGCCCAGAGAATCTTTGAGGAAGCAAGCAGCCCAGCATCTAGTAGTTGCTTGAGCTCCTTATATACTTGCACATTTTTCACTTGACTATGGTGATAAGGTTTAGCTTGGAAGGGGGTGCATCACCAGTGTCAATCTGGTGAATGACTCCCTTAGCTAATCCATAGCCTGTACTATCCTTAGCACATATGTCAGAAAACTAATCTAGCAAGTCAAGCACTTCTATCTGATGAACTGGAAACAGCTACAGAAAGTCTTGAGCAATGAACAAGGATAGGACATGTGGTTTGTCCTCAGGTAGATTAAAGTCCTGGAATGTGCCAAAGGGTTTAGAGAGAAGACACCAGGAGCATTCAGCAGCTTGCCATATCTAACCACTTGGCCTCTAGATACAGATATGGAAAAGGCTGTTACATTAGCCACAAGATGGACAGGGTCTTTGTGAGAGACATCTAGAATTCCAGGACACAGATGCCAGAAACACCTTTTGATGTGTTCTGCCAACCCTATCAATAATGGAAATTCTATGTTTAAAGGGACTCCAAATCTTGATGGGTATACAGAGAGTTCTGAGGAATCTAAGAAAAATTTGTCAAATAATAGCAGCTGTTTTAAATTACCTGAATTTAGAAAATTATTGCCTTCTGCAAATAAGAAGCTAGTGATAACAGAATTAAACCCAGGACTTCTCCTGTCATTGGCAGTCATATAAGATTGGTTCTAAATTCAAATTTGAATTCACTTTACCCATTAACTGGTTTAAAGGCTTCTATCCAATCCAAATTAACCACTCAAAGCTGAAAATAACCTTTTTGAATGCACCAACATTAAAGCAGGTAAATCATCACTGCCAGGCTCTGTTTTTTCTGCTGTTAACAACACCATTGTCTTTACTTCTGCTTCTGGAGGTTTACCACCTCAGAAAGATTCCCAGGCTGAGGGTAAATCAAACAGCTGGGTTAATCCAATATAGCTATTTGAGACTTCAGTTGGGGGAATCATAGGAGAAAAAATTATCTTGAAAGCTGGAGATCCACCCCTGCCCAGCCTTTCCCCATATTTCCAAAATTCTCCTCTATTTATCCCCAAACCTCATTTTCAGGGCCTAAAACTTAGTACTGTAACTTAAAAACCTAAACGTAAAAATGTGGGATTATCAAATACTTGGTCCAAATTTTGAATCACTTTTTCAGGATGGCATTTTTTAATTAAATTGAATTCTTTGTATTTTTATTTGAATTTTTAAAAATGCAGGAACTCATAGACACTTTGCAAAGTTAAAGTCAAACTGCATATTTCCAATGGACAAAATGAATTAACTGGAATAAGATTTGAAGTGTTCAAATCCATCAACCATTTTCATTAAGTTTACTATGTTTTTTGGAATTGAGGGATTTTCAAATCCAAGAACTGAATTTCAAATCATAATTGAATGCCACTAGTAAACTCAAATATTAATTGTGGAAACTGGAATCCAAATTGAATGTACAGTAAGAAACTAGGACAAATCAGTCCAAATCAAGAAGCTCCACTCTGCATAAAATCAAATGAAAAAATCAATCTTGATAGCCATGTTTAGACATAAAAATTAAATGAGATGTAAAATTGTCTAAACATGGAAATTATACAACATTCACACTCTAAATCACTAATATAGCAACCACAAACTCATATAAGGATATATGAGCCCCCCTCCTGATGATGCAGAATTTTTTAAATAATTTTGGCCCCCAGCATAGCCAAGGGGCCAATAAACTTCTTTTCAAGGAAGAAGGAGAGAGGGCAAAGATAAACTATCAGTTTACTACACTATTTATTCATGTATTGCTATTAAGTATACTTGATTGCAGTAGATTTTAAAAAATGTTAATAATAAAATAGAATTATATATTACAATCTATTTTTATCATGTTGCCTTTTCCTTGGTGTGTTGATAGTTCATTTGCTGTTGATGGTGTGCTTGCATTTAATTGGATAGTTTCACCTCCAGTTGCCTTGGCAATAGGAAATCAAGTTGCCTCCCCAAGGCCAGATGTGATCGCAAGGGCAACTTGATTTCCTATTGCCAAGGCAACTGGAAGCAAAACTATCCAATTGAATGAAAGTACATTATCAATAGCAAATGAACTATCAACACACCAAGGAAAAGGAAACTTGATAAAAATAGATTGTAATATATAATTCTATTTTATTATTAGTGTTTTCTGAAATCTATTGTGATCAAGCATCTAAATTTTAACTGTCCTAAAATGAAATAGGGTAATTTTTGAGAATGCCTATGATTGCTAAAAGAATTAGCACAAATCCACTCTAGATCCTTTGAAATCCTTTTTGAGACACCCATAAATTATATTTATTTTGAATTCACCTCATTTTTATTTGAAATCTGGTTCTTGAATTTGTCAATTCCGCAATTTCAGGTTTGTTAATTTTTCTATGTTGTCTATGATTTGTTAGACTTACAGGAAATAACAAATTGTACGTTAGAATCCCACATTTCTGCTTCATGTATCCCACATTTGCTTGTTGTGTTTTGTCTTTAGTTAGTTGAGTTATCTGCTCAAGGGATTCAAAATTTGCCAATTTAAATAAATCAAAAAAAGTCAAAATAAATGGTTGATCTTATTAAATATTTTTTTTGCTCAGCTGAGTTGCCTGCAAATGTGATTTGGAATTTGGACCAAGGATTTGACAACCCTGCATTTTTACGTTTAGGTTCTGAATTTACAGTATATAAAGCATGCTATTTTATTCAACTTATTTTTTCAGTTAATAAAGTCTTAGCCCAACTAATTATTGATACTTATTACACTTGCTTCTCTACTTCTCCAGACAAATCATGAGATTACCAAAGTCCTCCCAATGGGAGTCCTTTGGTTGTAAATGGTTGTTATGGGCACTCCTGCTTCAGGCCTCTGGGGCCAGCGTTTTGTTAGGGACTAGAGCAGACTATAGTTCTTTATCTTCTCCACAGAACTTAGAAAAGTCTTGGCACTGTATGATACCTGTTGTATGGTATACAGCCACTCCATTATCCTATAATTCTCTAGTTATAAAGAAACAATATATGTATATGGATACTCCCAAAACTCAGACTCCCACCATATCCCATCCATTGGTATTGGCCTTCCTTCTAAGCTATCTTGGAGCTTAATTCTTCTTGGGTAGATTTAATTCCCTCTTGGGAAAATATTGCTTACTTGGTGAGATGTTCCACATGGAAATAGTCTCTGTCCCAATTGGCACGTTGATTACCAGTTTGAATCTCTCCTCAGCCATACACCATCTTTGTGGTATGTTTTGTAGCAGATGGGTTCCTGACACAGATAAAGCTCATTGCTCTCTAAAAAGGAGAGTATAGTTCCAGGAACGTGTGTTTGGATAACTTGTAGGAGATTTGGGAGTCCAGAATGAATTGAGATCCAGGAGAGATGGTTACAGCAGAAGTGGTCAGGAGTGTAATTCTTTCAGAAGCAGGGCAAGCTGCAGGAAGAAATTTCATGTTGGAAAAACAGGTACAGTACTTCAGGGTGAAATAACCATTTGGGTATTCTAACACTTGTCTTGAGGTGTTTTCCAGGGACTTTTATAGCTTCCTCAAAGATAAGATGGACTTCATACCCTAGGATAGCAAGATAGCCATCTTTTAAGTTAATGATCCCATTATAATCCCTAAGGAATTGGGTACCAACTAGAATATCATAACTCTCATTCACTAGAGCTACTGCAGGCATGGCTAGAAGTAGTTTGATAAAATGCATGGTAAGAGATTAGTATTCTTCTATTACACAAGTCATGGAGAGGCCAGCAGTGACATATGGCTGATGACAGTAGAGGTCAGGAGCTAGTTTAAGCTTCTTCACAAGTTTGGAGGATATAACATTAACTGGCAATCCAGTATCCAAGATGGCCTTGATCTTCAACTTTTGGATGGATATCTCTACTCAAGTAGTGGTACACCTAAAGGGTGGGAGGACATCCAGGATATCTTGTGCTTTTTCTAGTTCCTTGTACTATTTTTTATCATACATCTCAACCCAGGGAACTCCTTGTGGACAGTCTGAAGAGGGAGAGATACAGACACATTGTTAAAGACAGTGTCAGCTACTTCAGCCGCTTTTTCAGAAAACTCTACCAACACATGTGATCTCTTAGCCTGTGTGAGGTAAGGGCAAGAGACAATCTCCTTGGCCTCAGCCAGAATTTTGGTGGTGATTGTAGTTTTCACAGAGCATAGCTTTAGGGAACAGCAATGACTTTGGTACTTCTAAAGCTGTTTATCCATAGGCATTGTAGTCTTCATTATCTGAATCATCTATGTTAAAATCATCAGGGATGTCATGGAACAATAGCAGAATTGGAGGAGCTTGGGAATCAAAATGCTCAGAATCTGCTATATATGGGGGAATTGGAGGAGGCTGAGAGGAACCGTCAACCAAGAGTGTCTCTGCCTCTAGGTTGACTGTTCTTTTCTTGCCTGCTCTTTAGGGTTGGCACCTTTAACCCACAGATTGTTACAGACACTGGAGTGATGTCCTGTTTGTCCACAGTTATGACATCCTTGGCGCCTAGGAGGATTCTGCAAGTTCATGGTGAGGATACAAGGGCCACAGGAAGTAAAACCATAATTAGAGGCTGCTTGATTTTCTTGTACCACAGATCCAGAGTGAGTAAGATGTATGTCCTGTAGTAACATCTTTATAATCTTCATAGACAAGAGCATGGTCTTTTGAGCTTTAAATTGGAGACACAGAATTTGATTAACTTTGAGGGCTTGGGCACACACCATGTAGGATTCATGTTCTGTCAGCTGTCTGCTAGTTATCAATTGCTGTCCTTCCATATATCCTGTCTTAAAACTCAGCCAAGGTCTCTTTTGGTTTGAACACAATATGTATGAAAGCGTTTTTTCACCTCTAGACAGATGTTTTCACCAAACTTGTTAATTGAAGCTGCTTCATATCTTCTCAAGTGTTGATGGTGGGAAGTTCAGGTACAATCACTTCTTGGCAGGTAAGGTGAAAACAGGTCAAAATGTGCTTCTTCTTAACCTAATCAGAGGCCCTTTGTATGGATATCTTGTAGATTGTCAAGAATACTACAATGGTGGAGGTTTTAGGGTCAAAGGCTTGCTTGGATGTAGGTTTGAAGTGAGTTTTGGGGGTGGATCCACCATTATTGCTATCTAACACATTAATGCGCAGAGAGAATTCAGCTTCAGATTCAGAGGGTTTTTTTTGCATCCACAGTTGGCAGACACTCTCCTCAAGAGTATCTGTGGGGTTCCTGCTCACCAGTCCCCATTGTGTGTCCTGGGCCGTAGCCAGGGACCATCTGTAAGGAGATGGTATTCTCTAGTAGAGGTATGTGGCTATCTTGAAGTTTATACTTGGCTTGCATTGCAGCAAACTCTTTCAATACTCTCCCTATGACTAGGCAGGCATCCCCACCATGCACTTGGACTTAAGCTGGTGCTAAACCCTCTGTGGATCTGTACTAATCCTTTAACAGTCTATTAAACTTATTCACAATAAATTCCCTCCCCCTATCTGTCATCTCAAGGTGTCTATTTAAATTTTCCCATTCCTCCTGGGAAGCTTTACTAGTAGCAATCCTTTGAAAACTTTGATGGTAGGTCTCCTCTTCCCCTTGTCTAGGTTAGAAGATATTGGGTAATTCACTAATATGGACTATCTGTACTACTTATAAATATGGGCAGGGATTGAAATGGGCTTGTATTTGCTTTCAGATGGAGGATCCCCCTATAAATCTTCTGGTATATGGCCCAGTGGTATGAAAAAAATTGATTTGTGCCAATACTTGGAGTCCTCTAACAATCTCTTGGACTCCTTGTACTTATTCTTGGGCTCCTGCACCTTAGTATTAAACTCCTGATCCTTGCTTGAGCTCCTGCTTCTTTATCTTGGACTCCTGTACCTTTATCTTGATCTCCAGCTCTATGTTCAGTCTTTGTGGCCTTTGATATCCACTGTTCCAATTTTCATGGATTTCTCCTCTGACTACCTTAATGGTATGTATAACTTTAATGATACTTCATTATCCCAGACAACAAACAACAAGTATTCAAACATACAAGAACTCTTAAATAAGGAACAGAGCAGGTTTTGAACTCTGACCCCTAAAGGAAGGCCCAACATTAGTTTACTATCAATGTTTAGACTTGTATTACCTATTTATATGAAGTTTATTCATTTTTCTTTTGCTTCCTCTTTTGCTCCTATATTATTTAAATATTAGTATATTCAATGAAAACTTCACCTACTGCTCTGAAGATGATTGGTTATTGTTTCCGTGGTTTCTATCTTTAAACCAGGTGGCTAAGCCAGTGGTTTTTGAATGCATTATAATACTATACTATATGCAGCTCTGCTTCTTTACCCTCTTGCAACTACAGAAATGGTTCTGCTTTCTCTGTTGTCTCTGTTTCTCCTGGCCTATAGGAATCATATCTAATCAAGTTAAGTTATCCCTTTTACAAAACCTCTTAAGAGGTTTCTGCCTTAAGAAACCTGGCTTTTTACCCTCTTCTTCCCAATGAACCTTTTCTTATATTCACAAGCATTCTTCAAGTCAGCTTCATTATTCCTTTATTCTTGTTCTGAAAATAAAAATTATTCCTTTAATTTTATCTTGTACATTCTTCTATTTTGATACTTTCTAGGACCATGAAGGGAAACTATTTCCTGTTCTGGCTTCTAATCCTTCTTCTGCCTGTTTTCCTTTCCCTTGAGGGGCCAACCTGTACCACCAACTGGTGTAACTCTTCCCCAGAGGATTCTCACCAAGAGGAGTCTCTGGCTCATAGTTGGTTTAAATACCCTTCCGGACATTGGGGTAGAAAATTCAACTATAGCTGATCCCTTTCTAAGCCTCCCAAAGCTGAGATTTCCCTGGTTTGACCCAATGTGTCCTTCTACCTGCTTATATACCTAGTAGGGTATTATCTTCTAGGAAGGTTTTGCTCCGGATGGGGAGATTTACCTTCCTAAGTCATTTTGGTCATCTTGAAATGGTTACAGTTCTTATTGGTTCAGTTATTGCAGGGTTAAATTTAGGGGCCTTGGCTCATCAGATTGGGAATTTATTCCCTTTCAAGTGGGTCCCTGACACCAATCCCTGAAAAGCCTCAGACTGCTCCTTCTTTTATAGATCTTTGTTTTAGTTCTTTTTCCTTCTCTGAGCTTTTGGGTTTCCAGGCTTAAACTATCCAGTTTCTTCTGCTCTATAATATATTAAATCTTTCTACTTACTTTAGCCAATTAGAAAACAGCTTATCCTTGTAAAGTTACGCCTCCCCCTCAGGCCTCCACTTCAACTCCTGCCAAATGCTTGGGAATTTCTACCCAAATTATGTTTGAATATTTTATCTAAAAGGTTGCTGAAAAAGCCCAAGAAAGGCCATCAATTTAATATTCTAGAAATATTCTGAAGATTCCCCCACCTAACCCACCTAAGAGACACCTCTGGTTAAATATCATGTGCAAGAGCGGCCAGGAGCAGTGGTAATTGCATCCAAAGCATATTTCTGATGTTAGTTGGTTTAGTTTTCCTTTTGACTATGTCCATTCAAAATTTGTCAAGATCTTCCTGCCTCAAGCAATGCATTTTTATCCGCCCATATCATTGGTCAATTGGTTTGTGACATTCAATCTACCACCCCAATTCTATCACATCCCTTAAATGAATGCAAGAGTTGTAAAAGACCCTGCTTCAGCATTCTCTAATCTAATAAAGTTTGAAATTTGTTAGTAATTTTGGTCATTTGGTTTTATCTGTTGCTATTGCAGAGTTCAGTTGACTCCTTTCCCCCTTTGACCTACCCAAGAATTGTTGGCAACAACCTTTTGGTTGTTGCTGAAACTGCAATTTTTATTGTGGTTGAGAGCTTGGTTTTATTTCCTCTTAACCTGCTCCCCAATTCTCACAATCCTGGTTCATTCCTTCATTTTTAGGCTTAGACTCTTCAGTTAAAGCCCTTAAAACTTTGATCAAATAGGCTTTGACTTACATCCAATCAAACGCCTGGATTGAGCTGTTTTATCAAAACATTTTTTCAAATGACTTGCTCTTAACCCTGGTTCAAACCTGGCACCGTCTTGCTCTGGATAAACACTTGCTCCGTGTTTCAAACAGTTTTGCTGTGATTCCCGTCACGTTTCTCCAGAAAATCTCAAGAGCTTTCATCTATGTTTCACATAGGGGATTTTCAAACCCTCAATTCTTCAATGTTTCTCCAAGTTTTTCCACATTTTCTTCAACATTTCGCGCCTTTGGACTCACCCATTGCTTGCTCCTCTTAATGATTTTGGCAAAACTTCAGCCTTTGCCTGCAGAGTTTCTCTGTTCTGTTTTTGTCTGCTCTGGCTCCTTCTTACTCAATAAATTTCTCATAAATTCACAGTGTATTTTCTGTGGATAATTTATTTCTTTCTTCCTTATTTTCAATTCTTTTATCTGCTAATTTTTATTAGTATTATATCCAGCAGTCCAAGTTCATTCTGCCTGCTCTTTCTTCTGATATTTCTTCTCAGCCAAATTCTAGTCCCTCAAATAGTCTTTACTGTAATCATCCAGTCCTTCTTACTAGTTGTTGTAAATTAGACTGCATTAATAGACTGGTCAATGCTATCAGTGGAATTAATCCTGATAGTCAAGGCTAATTTGGTTTGCACTCAAATCCATTGGATCCGACAGATTTGCATTTCTAATTATATCTTGGATGTTATGATGATTTGGTCAACCTGTTAATCCAGATGGATTGAGTTCAGGAACTGCAAGTGGCTTCCATAATGTCAGGGATTTTCCCCCTGACTCCCTTAATTTTATTGATATGGAAAGCAAAACAAACACACAGCAACACAACCACCAAGTATGTGACACCAGTTTGTTTCCTATTTTTGAGTTAACTGGGATTCAAACCTGGAACCTTCATCAAATATCTATTGTTAGTATAGATTCAGCTATTCAACTTATTTTACCTATTTATATCCATTTAATTGATTTGATTTTTGCTTTTGCGCTTCAATTCAAATCCAAAAAGGATATTAACTTAAGTGAAAACGTCACTTACCGCTTGGTGTTTGATTAGCTGCTGGATAGCACCTTGCCGCTCACGGATCTACTATTAGATTATGAAACTGAGGCTCTGCACTTCACTTCTCTTCTCTTCTCTTGATATTCAAGAAAAAACCTGCATAAATTTTCATGATCTTGTGGCTTGTTTTGGTTCCCTCTCAAAAACTATAAGATTATATTCCATCTCCAGTCCCACATCAATGCACATATTGCCCAGGTATTAATTTTGACCATGATATTTATGAAAATCATTGGCAAATCCCTCTGATCCCCCAATATCCACTTAAATTTCCCATCCTCCATTTTGGAGACTATTTAAGTGTGCAAACCTTATTCAACTTAGTTGTTCCAACAATACAGACTTTTATTCTATACCTGCCAATCCATTACCTTCTGATACCTTATTTTTGAAGCCATGAGAGGAATTCTATTCCTGTTCTGGTTTCTAGCTTCCTTCTTGTCTGTGATGTTCACCTTGGAAAACCCAACGCCCACTACTAACTGGTACAACTCCTCTCCAGATGACGCGCATCAAAAGGAATCCCTAGCCCATGGATGGTTTAAGTACCCCTCCGGCCACTGGGGACGTAAATTCCAGTATGGTCACTTGTTCACTCTGCCTCCTGCTGAACCTTCTCTGGTTAGATCTTACTCCACCTTCTACCTTTTAACGTATGTGGTAGGATACTATATGCTTGGTTGATTCAGCTCTATGTTTGGAAGATTTGCCTACTTGGGTCACCTAGGACATCTTGCCATGATCACGGTATCCATTGGTTTGGTAATAGCAGGGCTTAACTTAGGGGCCTTGGCCTACCAATTAGGGAACTTGTTCCCTGTTAAGTGGGTCCCTGACACATAATGGGCAGCTACAAGCTGCAGCCACTCCAGTGTAACACGCACCTACTATTTCCTGCCAGATTGTCCAGATCATCCCTAGATGGAAAGAACGCGGATACAAGAACCTGATGGACACCAAAAGATGCTGTAATGTTCCAGACAATGGTGCAGGTGTTAATAACACTCCTGCATCCACTGTACAGTCTTTCTAGTATATAAGCTTCCCTTCTTTCACAATAAAAGATATACTTTCACATTTACATCTTGTCTTTATACTCTACTCATTTGTTACCTTATAAGAAAAGGTAAATTCTACAGAGTCATTGGACTTGTATTAATTTGTATTTAGGCCTGCAATCATACTCTTACAAGCTAGCACTCCAGACGTTAATCCCCAAGACAGCCATAAGGCCCAAAATACAACATTGGTGTTAACTCCTGATATGTATTCATCCAAAAACACTGAACCTGCAGGACCCCTGCTGTGGTCCTGCTTTAGCCAGGGAAGGAATGATCCTCTCTCTGCTTCTGCTTTGGTATACCTGTGAAGCATACTCCAGCAGACACTGGATTTCTTTCCCGGAAAACACCAACCAGGATGGTTCTCCTCAAAATTCCCAGGAACTGCCTGTACTTAGCCAGTTTATGGAAGATGTACAGAGACCTCCTACAATCCAATGCTACCAAACATTGAACTTAAATATGGCTATTCCTAATCCAGTAAATGCCAACATAGTCCCCTCCTCCCAGGCCTTGGACTCCACTATTCAAGGAATGTACAAAGGAGCAGTTCAAGATGGGGAAAACTGTAACATAAATTGTGGGATAGTAAGAAACCCTTTCTAAGTGGTGAGGAATTATCACCCAAATCCACATAGAGTTAATGATTAACCACCAACGTGACTTCAGATACTGTTTTGTAAAATTTCCAATGGAGATACTAGGATTAAGTAAAAAAATTAATCCTAACCAAAGTGGTCCAATATAAATAGCCTGTGAAAACATCAGAGTATCTTCAGAATAAAATTTAGGATATTGAGATAGCACAAGAGTTTAAGTTTTTAATGTATGAGGAACAACTCCAAGATTGGCAGACATTGGATTAACATTTGGCAGAGGCAATGACAAAGTACCAACAACAGGGACCCATCTTCCTGTAATAATATGACTGTGAATCAGATTGTAGGGAATTTAGTGCAAACGGCCAACTACAGGATGCATTTAAAATAAAAAATTGACCAAGGTATAATTGATTTTATTGAGTAAATTTTTGTGAGGACTCAGCTCTTAAGAGTTGAAACAGTGAAAATTATTCAAAATATATCAAAAATTGACTAAACAATACCGCCCCAATCCTGAGCTCCTATTCCTTTCACATTGCCAAGTGAGTATCTGACCCAGGTTGCAAAGAACCCTTGAGTGACCAATTAATGATGACCATCCTGATAAATAAGTTCATATCTAGTGACCCTTAAATTATATCAATTTATCAATGTCAACTTACAGGGGGGAATTAGATTCAACTGGCAAACTGGAGTAAATGTAACCCATTTGCAATCAACCATTTGATTCAAGTCTGTTAAATCAGTCAGCTTTAATAAAGGTTTCATGGATTTCCGAGCTTTCCTACTTGGCCAAATAATCCCCAGCATTATGGAACTTACCGTGATAAAAACTTGGCTTACCTGGCAATCTTGCCAGCATATAGACCCTCCATCAGAGAGATATTCCAGACCCTGAGTCATATCACCCCCAACCAGCTCAAGAAGGACATGAAGGCCATTGATCAGATGAAGGAGTACCTGTATTACTTTGTACACCCTTCTATCTGCCATAATTGAGTCCATCTTACCCGTCAAGAAAATGTTCTCCTGCATCAAGGACAGTTAATTGCAGCCCAGCAGAACTTCTTGCAGACTCTGTACTCTGACCTCAGCTCAAACTTTGGCTTGGCTAACCAAAAGATTGCTTAGATAGTCAGAAATTAGATGTCTTCAACTCAATTCATAAAAACTGTGGAGCAATCCTTCCATGACTACATCCCCCAGGTGGTTCACCAAATCCTTAACAACTATGGGTTGGACCCACATTGGATCTCTGTAGTAACTGGAACTTTCAAAAGCTCCTTATACCTCTTCCAGGCCATTGTACAGGAGCTATAAAAGATAACCTCAGGCTCTACTACTAACAAGACCACTGGTAATGACACCAATATGCTCCATAAAGAAGTGATGGAACTCTTTGGTCACTTCCTCTCCTTGGAAAAGGGCGTCCAGGAACTCCAACATGATAAAACCTTCCTGTATGGAGATCTCTGCACTTTCCAGGCCCAATTAGCTGAAGAACTCAAAGACCTCAAGGTCATTTATGCTGGTCCCAAGCATGACCAACAAAGACAGGCTGCCTTAGAATAAGTCAACCAAACCTTCAATGAGACCACCCTTAAGCAGATCCAAGGCTTAGAGGATGAAGTGGATGGACTGGTAAAGGAAAACCAGGTCATCAGAGAAGAGCTTAAGGACATCAGAGCCACTTTTTTCACTCTCCAAGATCAATTTGACCGCCTCACTGCTTGTCTAACAGTCTCCCCTCCCAGAGGGAGAACAGTACATTTTGAAGAACCTAGGTTCATTATTAGACTTTACTTGGGAAGCCAGGCACACTCCTTTGGCAATGAATCTTATCACAGCTATGATGAAGATGATTCTGCCCAAAAAAACGTTCCTAGGAACATAATTATGACTGAAGCAGTACTAGAGAGCAGTGAAACCCATGGCTACTCCTGAACAAACCCAATTGCAGGAATATCAGGCTTCCTCAGAAGCTAGATACCAGGCTTCCAGAAGTAACCGCTTTCCCATCCAAAGATCATTCAACACAAGCAACGTGATCCCTAACTTTAAGCCTATTAACTTGCCAAAGTTTGATAGGAAAATTAATGTCACCATGTTCTTGAGGCTGTATGAAAACACAATGTATGGGGCTGATGAGGCAATGAAGAACTCTGCTATCTTTAACTGCATAAATTCTGAGACACAGACAATCATCATTCCCAGACTCCCAGAACGTGGATGGACCTTTGCCAATGTCTCCAGGGCTTTAATGGATGAATTTGGCAGCAAAGAGGCCCTCAACAACCGTAAAATGGACTTTGTGGAAGGAGGTATCAAAAAAGGAGAAACCATGCAAGAGTTTGCTGATAGGTTCTACCTAGAAGCTCAGACCCTGATCTCCTTGAAGGCTGCTTCCTTCATAGATGTCAATTCTACCCTGCTCAATGCAGTATGACCTAACAAGAATCTCTCTTGCCTTAAAGTCAGGGATCTACAGAGCCCACAAGATCTCTGATTTGATTTTTCACCTGATCATCTTCAAGGATTACTTTGAAGTCCCCATGCCCTCTGGACCAAGAGCATTCCAGGATAACAGGAACAAAAATTCCTCCTCCAACAAGACTAAGACTGGTGAAAGCTCATCCCCTCAAGGAAGAGCCAGTACCAACAGCACCTGCACATGCTACAAGTGTGGGAAGCCAGGTCACATGTCCAGGGAATGCAAGAAACCTGTGTCCAAGGTGCACCACGTAGGATCAGAGGTGTACAACTCATAAGGAGATCAAGAGGATGAGGAAGCTTCTCAAGATGAGGAGCCAAAAAACTGCTGAGCATCCAGGATGAGGAGAAATCCCTTGTTGCCCATGTATATGTACCTCCCCTCTCTCCACCTTCTCCCCTCTAACCTGAAGACCCAGGTGCTCCCAGCTATGTCCCTCCACCCAACACAGCTCTGACTTTGGAAACAGCATACTCCAAAGTTCCCACACCAGCAAGCCCTAGCCTAGCCTCCACTGACCCTGACGCTAGTCCCTTGCTCTTCTATCTTGACTCGCAAGAGATAGAAGAGGATCAGCTGCATAGAATCCTTGCTATCAATTCCCTCACCAGAGGTAGAGGAATAAGGAAGGAACTCTTGATCACCCATGAATCCTGGAAAACTGTTGCACTTCCTTACGCTGAGCAGCTGACCCTCCCTACTACTGAAGTTACACATGAGAGTGATAGTGCCAAGAAAATGGCACAAATCCTCAAGTATTTTAATTTCTCTGCTTCTCTGAAAGCCTTCAAGGGATTCAGTCCTACTTTGTGTACAGCTTTGGAGGAATTCCTTAGTAAATACAAGGATATGGATGTCTATTGAGTAACAATTTTAAGCAATGGAGCTGATAGAATGGACTGTGCCTACATTGACATGATGGTCCACAAGGTTAAAGTCTGAGCCATTATTGACTCAGGTGCACCAGGGAACATCATCTCCTTGCGGCTGGTCAAGAAATTGAAGTTGGCTCCAGACTTGGACTACCAAGAGGTATTTGGGACTGCAGGTCCACTTACCACTAAAGTCATGGGCGCTTACTTGTCATTGCCCCTATGGGTTGGGAAGTTGATTGTAAATACCCCTGCTATAGTTCTGGACAACCACAGTTATGATATCCTTATTGGCACAGGGTTCATGACAAGGTATGGGACTATCACCAACCATGGTGATAATACCTTCAAGATCCTAGGTCAGACTATCCTCATGTGATAAAATGGTGCTAAGGCATTTGACCTCCCCCAAGAAGAAGCTTCACTTCATCAACATGGAGTATGCTGATGGTGATGTTTCTGTGGCCTATACCTTACGGCACAGAAAGCTTAGGATGCTTCCCTTGTCAACTAAGGAGTACAAAGGAATCCCTTTATATGCTTCTTCCATGTTCATCATTCCTTCTGGGCCTCAAGTAATTCACCACACTGGTCTTTCCTTAGAGATTCCTTCAGGGTTACATGGTGAAGTCTTTGGCCATCATGGTGCCTCCTTTCTTGAACCTCATATCTGTCCTGGACTAGTCATGCCTAGACATGAAGAGCTCCAGGTCAATCTAGCCAACCTTAGTCATGTCCCTTTGACTGAGCAGAAAAATCAGCTTTTGGGATATTTCAGACTAGAGAAACATGCCAACTTGCTCCAAGACTCACCCTTTGCTGGACTTGATGAGCTAGGACTTCCTGTGAATCAACCCTTGATCTTGCCCTTGATCCCTTGAGACTCTCTGGTTGGTCTCACTGAACCAGAAAAGGACCAGGCTCTGGCTCTCTTTGACAAGTACAAGGAAGCCTTTGCTAAAGATGAATTGGACCTTGGGAAAGCCATTGGAGTAGAGCATACCATTGACACCCAAGGACAACCTCCAATCTGGTCTTGCCCTATTTGCCGTAGCCAAGCAAACCAAGCTATTGCTAATGAAGAGCTTCAGAAGTTACTAAGCTCTAAATTTTTGGTACCTAGCAAAAGCCCTTGGTCTTCTCCCCTTCTTATTTTCAAAAAGAAGGATGGCTCCAACAGAGTGGTCATTGACTATATAAGACTGAACTCAATCACTAAAAAGGACTCCTACCTCCTCCTGTGTATTGATGATACTTTGAAAAGACTGGGAGGAGCTAAGTTTTTCAATGCCATGGATCTAATCAGTGGCTACTGGAAGATTGATCTCCCACCCAAGAATCAAGAAAAGTTTACCATCATTACTGAGAAAGGACTTTTCCAGTTCACACAGATGCCCCAAGGACTGAAAAACGCCCCTGCAACTTTCCAGAGAGCTATAGATGCAGTCATGGGCAACTTAAAGCTCACATCTGTGCTTGTGTACTTGGAAAACATTAATGTCTTTTCAAAAACCTTCAATAAGCATTCATAACACCTAGAGGAGGTCTTCCAACAGTTACTGAAAGCCAATATGAAGCTGAAGCCACAGAAGTGTAATTTTTTCAAGGAACACTTGGAATTCCTGGGGGTTGTGATAAGCAAAGATGGTCTATGCCCTGTACCTTCTAAAGTGGAAGCAATTGCTAATATGCAGGTACCAGCCAACAAATGCAATATCTAAGTCTTTCTGGGAATAATTGGTTACTATCAAATATTTATCCCAAACTTTTCCACACTTGGTGACTCCTTGTTCAACATTATCTGTGCTGAGGTGGACTTCTTTTGGAGCTCTGCCTGTCAAAAGGCCTTTGACGCTCTGAAACAGACCTTAATGTGTGCCCTGTAGTGGCCTATCCTAACTTTGAGAAGCCTTTTGTGATGCACATATATGCTAGTCTCACTACCATTGGTGGTGTTCTTTCCCAGCTAGATAATAATGGGTTAGAACACCCTGTCAGTTATTGTTCTAACACCTTGAACTGTCATGAATGTAACTACACTGTGACTGAGATGGAATGCTTGGAAGTAATCTACTATTACCAGCAATTTGGAGTATACTTACATGGTGTACACTTCACTGTGGTTACTTATCATGCCTCCCTCCAATGATTGAAAAAATTGAAGGATCAACAAGGAAGACTTTCCCATTGGGCCATTGTGACAGTCCACATGCTTGGTGGTTTGCAGGTGGGGCTAATGTTGGCCAAGTAAAAATTTGGTTGTTTGTTGAAGGTAGAGGCCTAGTAGGGAATGATAGCTACTAGGGAAGGTAAGGCCTAGCTAGTAGGTGTGAAGACTACTATGGGAAGATGTTGTCTCCACCCATCAGAAGATATTGGCTGCTGTGGGCTAGAAGTCTTCACCTAGCAGGGAACTTTGGCTGCTTGGGGTGAATAATGAGATGGCTCAGCAGGGAACTTTGTCTGCTTGGGGTGGGGAGTTATCCAGCCTGATGGGTAGTGTTTGCTGCTCAGGCTGGAGAATGTTTAGACCCTGGAAGGTAATGCAGGCTGCCAGGATAGAAGTTTTTGCCAGCATGGTAGGGGACTTGCCTACCAGGGCTGTAAGTTTTGGACCCCTGGCGGGTAGCGCGGGCTGCCAGGGAGGGGAAGAGCTGTGAGGGCTCTATGTACCCTGATACGCTTAAAGGAGGTCTGTGAGCAAGCATCCTACCTAACGTACTGGTAGGGTGTCCTTGTTTATGCCTCTATGGGAGCTTTGGGGAGAACCCAAAGTGAGTATTAGAGGGAATAGATTTTCTCAGAGGTGTTGCCAAGGCAGTTTTTTTGGGGAAGCAGCTGCAGAACTTGGTGTGATCAGGCCTCTGGGAAGTAAAGCTGATTGCTTTGCAACTAAAAGCCCAGATTTAATCACCTGGGTGAGTAAAAACAACAAATAGATGTTGATCTATGGTTGAATGGCCTAATTGGAGTGCCACTTGCAAGGGCCCAGTCAAACGCCAGTTCAATGTAGACTCATGCCTGGGTCTACAGGTTCTGGTAACAGGGACTGAGATAAAGAACCAAGGTGGTTCATGTTTTGGGATCAGCAGAGAAGACTAGTAAGAAGGACTGTATGATCACAGTGAAGACTAGTTGAGGGACTGTTGATCCATATTGAAGTTTGAAACAAAAATGGTTCATTGTGCAGGTGAAACCAAGGCGGTTCCTAGTGAGGATAATTTTAAGGGCTCAGAGATCATGATGCAAGAGTAGCTGGTCATGATAAATGAGTAGCCAGAGGACTGATAAGCTGTTGGAAGACGGGAATGAACTGTTTAGAGACTAAGATGAGCTGTTTATTGTCTAAGATGGACTGATTTCTTGTTAATCTGAAGGGCTGGAAGATGTGGTTGAAGAGCTGGCTGAAGGACCAGAAGATGATGGTGAAGGACTGGTGGTTCAGAGAAATGAGCTGATATTTTGCTAAATTGATTTGCCAATGATAGATGAAGTGGGATATTTTCCCTGGATTTTACAATATTTGTAAATAAATGGGAAAAACATTGAAAAGGTCCAAAAATAAAAGTTAAAATAGTATTTTACTATTTAAATTTCTTTAGGTTAAATGCTGGGAAGACTGGTGATGGAATAATGGACCGGTTAATGCTTTGGTGCGTGAAAAGTTGTTAATTTGAGCAGTTTAAGCAATAGAAATTGATTTCCTAGTTGGATCACAGTGGAACTTCAGAAATGGTCTATTTCTGCGCTCTGTATTCATTGGTTGAGTTCTGGCATGTTTCCTGATGAACTGATTGGTTGTAAGCCAAAAGCTTAAAGTATAAGCAAGGAAATAGTGAATTAATATTTTAAGCTTTTGAGAAAGTAAGTATGCAAGCTTAAGTTATTATAGGAAAAAGTGAGCAACAATGGTTTAAGCTTTTGAAGAAAGCCATTTTAAAGACAGAACCGTTGGGGAAAAGACACTATAAAAAGGAAGCTAGCAGGAAAGTTACAGGGTCTTTCCAGGTCTTTGACAGGGTCTTTTGAGTTTCTGCCAAAAGGTTTTTGGAAGCCTTTTGATTGCAAGCAGAATCTTGGTTGAACTGGTACAAGTCAAATACCAAGGCCACTAGAGCTATACAGAGAGCTGAAGCCCAAGATTAAGGAACTGGAACTTGAAATAAGGAGCTGGATCCTAAGCGCAATGCAGGAGTCTAATTATAAGGCGCAGAAGTCCAAGTTTAAGGAGCAGAAGTCCAAGACTAAGGTGCAGGAGTCCAAGACCAAGTACAAGGCGTCCAAGATATTGTTAGAGGACTCCAAGTATTGGCAAACCCATATTGTTTCTTTGACCCCCTGGGCCATATACCAGAAGGTTTCTAAGGGAATCTTCCTTCTGAGAGTGAATAAAAGCCCATTTTGACCCCTATACATATTTATGAGATACATTTTACCTTACTAGAGAATGACAACCCCTTCCAGCTAGTCCCTGTCTATGCCCCAGAACACACTTTGGAGACTGGTGGACAGGAATCCCACAGCCATCAAACTTCAAGCCTTTAATTATAACATAGTGCATTGTGCTGGTGCCGTTCATCAGAATACAGATTACCTCTTGAGACTTCCTACTGTTGCTCTTGTGTCCTCTATTGCTGATGAGCTTTATGATAAACTACTAGTTGACCAATCTTATTAGGGTGAAGAGCCCACCAAAATCTAAAATGTTCTTAAGAAGCTTTCAGTGGACACCAAAGTTAAAGATGGTCAAATCTTTAAGCTCTACAAGGATAACTGGTTGCTATATGTTTGCCCCTCACTCAGAACAGACTCAGCAGTTGCCTCACACAAAGCTACAGGGCATGGAGAAATACAAAAGACACTTGCTCAGTTACAGCAGCATTGCTACTGGGAAGGAATGCCCTCTGATGTTGCTGAAGTTTTGGCTGCTTACCATGACTGCAATGTTGAACGCCCAAAGGTTGCAAGATTCCAGCACAAGCTGATCCGCCCAGGATTTGCTTTCCATACTGTTGCCATTGATGTGGTGGAATCCTTGCCAGTTTCCAAAGGAAAAAACAAGTACATCATAGTTTCTGTGGACCATTTGATCAAGTGAGTTGAGGCCAAGGCTATCCCAAATCAGTCTGCCCTCAATATGGCCATATTCATCTTGAAACACATCATCTACTGCCACAGATGTCCTCAGATGCTGTTAACTGACAATGGAACCAACTTCACTAGCTATATGATACCCAGACTAAATCAACTAATTGGTATCAGAGGCACATTATCCTCCTCATATCATCCCAAAACTAATTTAATGGTTTAACAGACTAATGAAAGTTTGGTGCAGATCCTCAGGAAACTAGCACACCAACATGAGTCAGAATGGGACACTTACCTGCCTGCAGCCAACTTTGCTTATAACATTGTCTATCATAGAGCAACAGGAAAACCCCCCTTCTAACTCCTGTATGGAAGCCATCCTGGTTTACCTCCCCATCTGTACTCCTTGGTGAAGCCTAATCCTGCTGTCACCCCAGAAGCATACCTCCATAAGCTGGCCCAGACTTCAATCAGAATACAGGCTGAAGCCTACACTGTCAACCTGAGCACCAAGAAAAAGGATGTAGAGCATACCCAGACTAAACGCCCTTCCCTCCCCAGCTATCAGATTGGAGATCTAGTCTACTTCTATAGCAACCAAGGCTATGGGTGTGAGAGAAAACTTGCCTGCCTATGGCAAGGACCTGTTAATGCCATCCAGAAAGTAGGTCCTGAAAGTTATACACTAAAGGAATCTATCACTGGACAGCTGGTCACTAGAGTCCATGCACAATACATATGTATGGCTCCTAGTGATCAGGAGTAATTCCCCTTTAAGACAACAATCCAGAAAAAGAAAAACATAATAAAAATGCCCTGGGTTGTTGTCCACATTACAGAAAGAAAGGAATAAGGCAATATATGAAAAAAGGCTTTATTGGAACTTGTAGTATTTGGAAATCACTGCCTTCACATGCTTCACCTCAGACACTGATGACTTCTCTGAAGGACTAGTAAATAGATGCCCCAGTAAGGCTAGTCTGGTGTACATATCCTTTCTTTTGGAGTCCAGGGATGTAAGTAGACCTGCAGTCACCCGCTAGATATAAAAGTTCTTTCAATTTTTATCAACCCAGCTGGCCACTTCCAGGCCCACTTTTCCCTTATTAAATCATGCCCAAATAATTCCCCAGATCACCGCCAAAACAAGGTCTATCTGTTCCTGGTCAAACTTCTTCTCTTGCTATTCAAATATCTGAAGCAGACCTTCTGCATACTTCAGCGCTACTTCTTATTTGAAACAGAAATGGTAGAAACTCCCTCACTTTATCTTGGCTTGAGTTAGGTTGGACAGCTCTTTCAACACCTCTTGAAATAGAGAATGTAGATGAGGTCCTGCCCCAAGTTTGACTTTGATATCCTCTTACCAGTTTAACACACTGGAGATATTGAACCAGGTGACCCCCTCTTCCTGCTGATATTTCAGTTGAATTACTGGTCCTTGTTCCTGTGAGGTTTGGACTTGCTTTACCAAGCGCTCAGCTCTTTTCTGGATTTTGCTCTGAGTTTTCTTTTCCATAGCCAGCCTGGCAGCTTCACTTGCTATTGCTCTGGCCCTAATAATGGATGCTCTTGAAGCTCTGGAAGGATTTTTAGGATTATCTGACATGTGCAATCCCTAAGTACAGTGCTCTCTATTTATACCCTTGCCCCTTCTAGTGGTGGGAAATGCTGTAAATTAGACTGCATAAATAGACTGGTCAAGGCTATCAGTGGAATTAACCCTGATAGTCAAGGCTAATTTGGTTTTCACATAAATCCATTGGATCTGACAGATTTGCATTTCTAATTTTATCTTGGATGTTATGATGATTTGGCCAACCTGTTACATCCAGATGGATCAAGTTTGGGAACTGCAAGTGGCTTCCATAATAGACAGCTGCAAGCTGCAGCCATTCCAGGGTAATGTGCACCTACTATTCCCTTCCAAATTGTCCAGACCATCCCTAGATGGAAAGAACACGGATGAAAAAGCCTGATGGACACCAGAAGATGCTGTAATATTTCAGACAATGGTGAAGGTGTTAATAACACTCCTGCATCTACCGTACAGCCTTTCTAGTATATAAAATTCCCTTCTTTCCCAATAAAAGATATACTTTAACATTTAAATATTGCCTTTATACTCTAACCAGCTGTTACCTTAGAATAAAAGGTAAAGACTACAGAGTCATTGGACTTGTATTAATTTGTATTTAGGCCTGCAACCATACTCTTACAAGCTAACACCCCAGACGTTAATCTCCAAGACGTCTGTAAGGCCCAAAATATGGCACTAGTCTTCACTGTGATATTTTTCCTATGAATTGCTTTGGTTTCATTTTCAGTCCCTGTTATCAATACCTCAGACTCAGGCAATAAGCCTACAAGGCTACTGACGTTTGACTGGGCCCCTTCAAGTGACCTCCACTTGGGCCATTCAACCACAGTCAATCCTCATGTCTTTGCAGCTGTCTTTACTCCCTCAGGTGGTTAATTCTTAGTTTCCAGGCGCCAAGTAATCAACTTTACTTCCCAGACACCTGATCATACCAATTTCTGAAGCTGCTTCCCCAAGCAGCTACCCTGATAATGCCTCTGAGTATATCCATGCTCCCAATGGTAGCTTCAGAACCTCCTCAAAGCCTCCAGGAAACATAAACAAGGACACTCTACCAGTTTGTTAGGTAATTTGCTCACTTGCAGACCTCCTGCAAGTGGCCAAGGGATTGTGGAGCTACCTCAGCCCCACCCTGCCCTAGCAGTCCTTAGTTACCTTCTAGATTACATCACCCACTATTCTTATCAGCCAGTGTTACCTGCTGGGGAGAATAGCCAATCCCCACCACTAGTAGCCAATGTTACCTACTAGGTTCAGACATATAACCCACACACTATCAGCCAATGTTACCTGATAAGCTTCATTGCCCATACTTCCCAAAAGCCAATGTTACTTGTTGGGGAAAAGAGTCATTATCTTCCCCTAATAGCCAATGCTTTCCTACTAGGGTCAGACCTCTCAAATAGCATCCTAGCAGCCAATGTTAACCACTAGGTTGCTCCATTCCCCACCCCTAGTAGCCAATTTTACTTACTGGGGGAGATACCTAACCAGCCCCCTAGCAGCTAGTGTTATCTGCTGGGTTATTTCAATCTCTTTCTCTAGTAGCCACTGTTACCTACTAAGCAGGCCTTACCTTCCCTAGTAGCCCATGTTAACTACTAGGTCTCTACCTGTCTCAAAAATACTATCCATGATCAACTTTCAGTATAGAGTCTTTATTGAGACCAAATCAGCCCTTGCCTGCACAACAGCTTCCATGTGGACTGTCACAGCCACATGTGGGTCAGGATAAGGTGTTTCTTCTGGGTGTTCTTGGCTACAATTAAACACATGTAATTATTGGATGGAATTCCATAACTCCTGTTCTCTATCCAACATACCATCAGTCAGAGGAGAAGGAGGGGCATACACCTTAGGTGTAGACAGCTTGTCCACTTGGGCTTGGAACGTTTTAATGAAAGCAGCAGAAGTAGATCTTTCAAAAGTAAATTCTTTCTGTAGCTCAAGGAGATCACAAGCAGCATGCGCCGCCACCTGCTGTATTTGTTCAAAGGATTGGGCACTGAACACATTGAGTTGTTCCACAAGTTGTTTGAAATCTGATAGATAGGCATTCAGGGTGTAATCCACTTGGGTTCATCAGGGCTGCTGTAACTGATGGTATTTGTGCCGACGTTTCCTGAAATATTCTGGGATGAACATACATACCCACTCAATGGAGGTAAACAGGCCAATTGAGAAGCAATTGAATCATGTTGGTTATTGGACACCAGAGAGACCAGGGAGTGAACCTACTGCTGATAAGCGGCAAACTGGTCACAGTGATTGGTTATAGCGGCTTGAAGGGATAAGATTTCCTGAATGTGAAGCCCCAGCACCATCTGATGATGGGCTGAAGCGGTTTGGACAAAGGGCAAGAGCAGATGATCAGTGGAACCAGCCTCTGAGAGGAGATGTTGCAGGAACTGTGGGGCAACAACTAACTTGTAATATTCTGCTTGATTAAACTGTAGTTATAGGCTGGGAATGACCCATCCCGGACTATCCCAAGGGCTACTGCCATGACTTGTTTCAAGTCAGAATTACTCATAGGGTAAACTACTAGGTGTGGGCCATTTCCTAGGTTTAAGACAGTGGGGAAAATAGGTGGGCCCAAGCTGCCCTATTAAATAAGAGGACTGGTAATTTCTGGTGAAGACAACTCCTGTAGCAGGGAAGGAGAGGGGCCTGAAAACGCAGTGGCAAAAGGGGTATGAGGGGCTTGCAGTCCCTGTAGTGAGCATCATATTTGTTGTGTTCTGAGGCACAGCACAGGAACATAGCAGGAAATCCTAACCTTAGGATTGGATTTGTACTAAGCCAAACGTTAGTCTTCAGGGATGAATAAGGAATTTACCTTAAGGCCCTGAATAGTAAATATCTTCTAGTTGTGGCTAGAGAGAGGCGCCAAAGTACTGGTAGACACAAAGACAAAAATGTGAATAGAACTTAATTTTTATTGTTTAAAGTGAAATAGAATATATATTGTTTGTCATTACCACAGAAAAATATAGGGACAGTGGGATCACTTGCCACAAGTATGAGTGGGGAAAGTGAGTTTCTTAGAGAAAGAAGTCAAACGGTTGAACTTACATTTTTAGAAATCAACTCATTTTGAGGGGCAAAGGCAAAAGAAAGGGATTAGTCCTCAAAAGAACCCATCAAATGTAAAATTGAAAGAGCATTAATATGGGCGTTCACAACAACCACCAAAGGAGACAAGAATATCTAATATACAAGGCAAAAGATAGGTGTCACTAAAAGTCTCCTTGTTAAGGGGAATATAGTTGGTACACATACCTTTTTTGTCACTTTTCTTGTGAGCAACAACTAAGGGAAAGGAACACAGAGACTTGCTAGACTTGATGAGGCCTTGGTTCAGAAGTGTCACAGATGATGCAATCATGGCCAGAATTACTTGCCCTCAAAAAATAAGTAGCAACAGCCAGTGAAAAAGAAACCCCTCAAGAGCTTGTATGATTTAAATCAGGCCTTTGACAACAAGTGGGTTGTAGCAAATTACGCCAAAGTTTGGTTGGAATCCCCAATTGTGCCCAAAAAGCTGCCAAAAAGGCAAAATCAAGTAATTTTATGTTTTTCAGCCCTAAAAAACTTATGATGTCACACAATTTTCAGTTGATTCTGAAGGCCTGGTGACAAAAATTGACCCCTGCCACGTCAGTATTATTCCCAAACACAATAGCAATTGAAAATTTACTAGAACTACAGCAGTAGTTCAATAAACACCATAAATTAACACTGGCTTTAAAGTTTTGAGTCTAACAGATTTTATGAAACATGGAGCTTCTTCTTGTGTATATGCCCATGAGATATTGTTCAGACTGTAGAGTTAATTTTTCAGTGTCTGCAGCCTATGCGCTGTTCTTTGACGTCTTTAATCTCAAAATTGAGGAAATTGTCAAACCAATTTGCAAGATTCTCTACTTTCAAAAGTCAGTGACAATTTATCAATCTCTTATTTTCTTGTTATCTTTTTTTAGTTTTCTTAGGCTGTATTTTACCCATGCCTTTGCTTAGAGGGTTTTGTCTGTGCATTTAAAATTTACAATTTTTACGCAGTCTAAATTCTTTGAGTGTTTAGCCTTTTATACCTCATTTTGTGAAAACTTTGGGGTTTTGTGACAACTTCATCATTACAAAAAAGCCTCTGAATTTCTGATTTGACAAAATTCTCCTTTGAGTGAAGAAGCTAGTAGAATTGGAAAGCAATGGGATGTAAATCCCCAGTATCAATCTCATGTTAAAAACCAGAGGCTTCAGGCAGGTCATCAGAGCTCTCCACAATGTTTGTAGCAAACATTTTTCCAACAGAAGCCAGTTGATTCATTTGATCTGGAGACAATCAAGGGTTTTTGTGAATAAACCTGATTACAGGCTCACACAAGAATTTCTCAATGTGAAAGCTATCAAAAAAGATGCTGAACAGAAATTTCTTGTCATCACATTTTGCAGTTGATTGATTGTTTGTATACATTGTTATGACCCCAAGGTCACTCATGGTTTTACGGCCAATAAGCAATGTGTACTGCTTTTGGTTAAAGATAACTGCATTGATGGACATTATAATGCCCTCAAGCTGTAGTGTTAGGTGTACTGTGGTACCCATGCTGAAGCTCTTGTGATCATCAGACATGAAAAAGACAGTATTAGAAGGAGCCACCAACACATTTAGAAGTATTTTCAAGAAGGGGAGCAAGATAATGTTGCTGTATGCACCATCATCTAAAATCATAAAGATACAGGCACTACTGATAGTACCTGTAGCTCTGGGTGCATCTTTACCTGAAAGTAGAAGTTCTTTTCTACAATGGGGAACAAGAGCAGCAACAGCTTTAGTGAGCTTTTTCCTAAACTTAGGACTTTCACATAACAGGTCCTCCAACAAGATTTTGAAAACTATTGTTTTAGTATTTTTTAAGCTGATATACCTACCTTGAAAGCTTTTGCATTGCTTGAAACTGTAGGCTTTGACATGACTAGTGAAGGTACTTCCTGCAGATTTTTGCTATGTATTATCTGTTGTTGAACTCTTGAATCAGAGAAGTGATACTTGCTTCAATGTCTGCAATCTTTTTTGAAGTGTTTTCTTGATCTATTGGTTGATTGTAACATTGTGAGGCTCCTGAGTGTGTGCTTATGTCCATTGGCAAATTTACATATGAGATTTTATTAAGATCTGTGTTACAAAAGTAACAGCTTCAAAGCCCTGGGCAGGAATCGAACCCGCTCCTAGCCACCAGGCGGGGCTAGCGGGCAGGGGAGAGTCACCTGCACCTGGATTTTTGCTTTTTGAAGCAAATCCAGGTACAGGAACCATTTCTGCCCTGGTGGCAGCTGAGGGGCCTGCTTTGGGCCCAAAAGCTATGCCTAAGCCTTGGTGGGTTTGGCTGGGCCTGGGCAGGCTATTTTTAGCTGCCCAGTAAACCCAGACCAAGCCCACCCTCCATTAAGTAATTTGGGGTCCCCAATTGGGGACCTCTTTTTAATCAAGTTCTTTGAGCTCAAGAGAGCCTGTCAAGCCAATCCAAAAATGGTGATCAAATTGGTAAAACCCCCAAAACCCCAGAAGCCAAACCTGCCAGAATCAATGGCCAGCCAAACCAAGATGGACCATCAAAAAGCCAAACAACTGTTCATGAAAACCCCAAAAATAACCATGAAGCAGCCAACCAAACAGTAGAGCCTGAAATGCCAAGCCTTGCCACACAGATAGCATCAGAAAAATACCCAGAGGCACCTGCATGTGAGTAATTATATAAATCAGAAGCACTTGAAAAAGTTCTGTATTGTCATCCTTACCAAATAAAGTTGTTATGAACCTTTGGTTCACCAATCTGTTTCCATACCTATTTTTGATACTCTTCCATCTGCATACACCCAAGCGTCAGCACCCCTCTACTGGGATAGATAGTCAGAGTCCAGTTGATAAAACAGAAGCCTTTGACTACTACTGCCCACCCAACACTCCATTTGGCCCTGTGCATTTCACTGAGTATCCCGCCAATCCTGATCACAAACCCTGGACATTGGAAGACTTGCAGTGGTACACCCTCCCAAACGCTCCCAAGGAACCCTATCAAATTGTCCAATATGGCAAAGCAATCACCATCTACCCTTTGATCTTCAACAGGAAGTACAACAATCCTGCCGCTTACTTGGTCCCCATGGAACCGCCCCCAACACCTAAACCAACCATCTCACCCCCCCCTCACTTCTGATGCCTCTAGCCAGAGTAGTCAATTCCTGGGAGTGCTTTACCTTGCGCTCACAGTATTGATTGACTCTGCCTTACCAGCGGCTGGACCTTGGGCTGTGGCTGGGAAGGCTCTTTCCTACCTGGTAAAGTTAGGTCCCATCATCTGGTGGGCCATGCCAATACCTGCTTTGACTCCTCCCTCACCTGCTGGAGCCCCACGGTACTCCTGGTATCCTGACAATCTGGATGAGGAATGCCCCAGGCATCATTTGTCTTAATTGGTTCATTATCATATTCAAATTGGGGGTTAGGTGGATTCACTTCACATGATTGGCTGCCCAAGTTAAACTTAAAGTTATTACAAGACACTTCACTTTGATTCAGGTTAGAAAAGCCTTAATTTTTGACTATATGTGAGTCATAGTTGTTGGCACCCAAAATGTGCATATTTGATTGATTATAATTCATATCATTGATCAATTTGGGATTGACCATATGTTTACATTAACAGTTGCACACCCCAATTGATCAAACTAATGTTGGTGGTTAAAGTTTACATTATTGGCTCTAGGTGAGCCATTATCAGTAATGTTAACATTCAAGCCATCAGGTGGAAGCGTTACTAAGACATGTGGTCTGTGATTGGCTCAGTGAGTTCAGGTAAAGCCCATTGGTCCTGGACTAATACTAACTTCAATAAGTTTACCCAAAAGTGGGTCCTAGGAGCCATAGGGCCTATTATTGAGCCAGACAGCTGGCCCAAACCCACTCAGGTTGGGAGAGCCTGATTGGTTTCTTGGCTTAACCAAGGTGGAGTCATCATAATCATTAACATTAATGTTGGGATTTTTAGGTGAATGGTCCAAGCTAACCAGCCGTTAATTGGCTTCTGTGGTTGACATGAAGCTATTATTCCTGGGCGCAAAGTCTGATTGGTTGGGATGAATCACAAAAGATGAGTCATCATGATGACTGGCTCTTCTAAGAGATTCAATAGATGAGCGGCCCAAGCCAGACGGTTGATGATTGGCTCTATAGTTGGGTATCAAGCCAATGGTTGCAGCCGCAGAATCTAATAGGCTGCCAGAAGGTGAGTCATTCTCACACACATTAATATTTTTAGGATAAATATTAAGGCTGGGTGATAAGGTTAGAGCATCAGCTGTGGCGCAAGCCCAGTCATTGGCTGTATTGGCTGGTGCCTGGCTGAAAGCCACATCAGCAGCACCCAATTAACTGGTCTTGCACTGCTGGGCTTAAGATGAGCCCTGGGCTCAACCTCTTGGGGGAGGCCCCTCAAGGATTTCTGGCTGCTGAGGGAAGTGTTGGGCACAGTATTGACCAAGACCATGTTGTAAATCAGGTCTTCTGCTGCAATAGCAGGGTTGTCAAAGTTGAGCTGCTTCTTCTGGAGTACATCAAGGGGTAAAACAGGTTGGGATGTTTGAAAATGAGCACCAATTTGGGTGCCAGTGAATTCCAAAGGGGATGCATGCAGAAATGCTCTGGAGAAGGGGCAGTTTTCAGACTGCTTTCTTATAGGGTGGGTGTGGCTGTGATTAGAGAAAGAGCCACAGGAGCACATATGTCTCTGATTAATCAATAATAATGAGAAATGGGGACCATTGGGGCCAACAATATAATCCAAATTGGTTTTTTATTCATAGACTGAGGGGTAATGGAAGGGAAAGCTCCACGCTTTTCATTGGCACATTTTTTGTTCAGCCATCATGACGTACAATAGGCGTTGGTCCAGGTCTGGGTGGTAACAATGAGGGCAGCAGTAGTTGGAGTGATCAGGGCTTTTACAAATGGAGCAAGCCCCATTGCACTCCTGTGCTGAATGACCTGCCTTGCTACAGTTATAACAGGTGATGTTAGAGGTGGGACGTGGTTGGCGTGGGGCGGGGCCACAGTCTTGGGCCAAGAACAGAGATTCAACTTTGCTATGAATTTTTCAGCTTGGCTTCCAATGCATCAGTATGGATTGATTCCTTCTTTGGTGGACATGTTTGATGAAGGGGTTCCAAACACTGATAGTACAGGTCTCTTCATTTAGTTCACGGGCTACATAGATAGGAACCTCCAAAATTAACTCATACAGCATGAAACATCCCCCATGTTGGCAATTATCAAAAATATTTCTCTTATTTTCAATATAAAAAATATTTTTTCCGGATTAAATAATTGACACTGATAATAAAAGCAAGGTTTGATTTATTTTAAGCTTTTAATTGAAGTTATAAAAGATAAAGCAAAAACAATTTTTGAAATTTGTTGGCATGGAGGATGTTCCAGGCTGTATGAGTTAATTCTGGAGGTTGAACATAGATGGTAAAAGCTTTGGATGAGGCCATATGCCTTATTCAAAGTGGCAGGGGCCTTCTCTCTGACATATGCAGTGTATGGGGGTGTCAGAGTAGCCTCAAAGGTAGGAATGCCAATCATCTTATGGAACATTTATACAGTGAAGATGCAGTTGGCAGTGCTTACAACATACTGGGAGTGCACATAATTGCAGTGTCCTGAAAAGTGACAACAAAATCCTGCATGATTGTAAGTTGAGTGATTTTGTTGAGTTGGTGTTAGATGTCTGGCTTGTGGCCTACAAAACGCATATGGGCCTTTTTCTTTCAGTCCTCTCAACTGGAAAATATTAAGTCCTGGTGCCAAAGCCTAGGTTTGTTGTACAGGAATGAACTTACCTCCTTCAAGCGGGTTGAGTCAGGAAGACTAAAATTAGTACAATAGTGTTTGAATGAGCAAAGCTATGCCTTATACTCTTCACCCCTAAAATGACCCACATTCTGAGCGGCCCAGAACTTAATAGAGGAAGGGGGTCAATATAGGAGACCAAGGGCTGGCTGGAGGTGGGGAGTGGAGTAACAGAAACAGATGCATGAGCATTGACAGGATGAGAATTAACAACAGGGGGTACCATCAAACACAGGTACTGTCACAGCCCAAGTCAGAGTCTGGCTGGACTCTCACAGGGGAGGCAGGCCAGGCCTGGAAGGCCATGTACACAATTGACACTACTCTGACCAGGTAGTTTACTGCAGTAGCTAGGGGACACCAACTCCCAGTATGGGGCATAACCTGGTCGGCCAGCCCCAATACTGTGATATAAATGAACCCCAACTTGCTGAAATCCTGAGCAGGAGGCGCGTTGGGCAGGGGGGAAGTAGTTGTAATCTCCTTCATGCTAGGCTGAACGGTCACTCTTAGGTGGCCAGGAGGGAGATCCAGGTGGTAGGGATGAAAGAACTCCAAGTCAAGAGCTCTAGGTGGTTTGGCCAAAGAGATGAGAGCTGAACCAGGAGGAAACAGATAGGCACAATTGTAATGTATAGTAGATTCATGAAAGGATGCAAACAGAATAATTATATTAGTGCAAAAACAGATAATTCTGGCAAGAAAATAATGGATCCTGGGCATGAAGCTGTTTATTTTATGATGTAAACAGTGAGAAGGGCTTTTTCTCCTCACTACTTATACTTACTGGTGAAAGCAAAGCCTTTTGCGCCACCAGGGATCTGGTAGCATCATTTTCAGTCAAACTGGCAATTTTGCCTGGGAATTGCATACTTGAGCTTAAGAATGGATGGTTATTGTCTAGCATAACAGGAACCTTGCTTGAGCTGCAGCATGCCAAAGTGTCACAGCAATTTATAAAACCCACAAGCAATCAAGCGCCTGATCATGCAATTGAACAGTTGCGCTCTCAATGTATCATTTCCTGAGATTTAAGTGGGCCAATTTTGTTAATAGAATCAAAGCCAGGGATGAGGCTCATGTGCCTCTTGAAAACCAGGCCATTTATTAATTGAAAGAGGGGTTTTTTTACTCTGGGAGACAGATGATAATGATTTCCAGGCTGTGGGTTGTTTGGCCTCTAGGAAGGCCAGCTGATTGTCCAGGGCATTCTGGGCCCTGACAGGTACAGACAACCCAAACAACAGCAAAAGAAATCCAAGTAAGTGGATAGGCACAGACTCCAAAAATTTGTAGTAGTGAGCTACAAAAAAGTCCAAAAATAAATAGAGAGACAAGAACAGTTTTATTGGATGAGATGAAGTTGGAGTTTATACCCGTCATTTTAGTGTCAACCAATTGCTTTAAATCTATTTAGATTTGACAAATTAATTGTCAACACTATCACAATCCCCTGAAAGTCAAGCCCATATTTTCTCCAGCCAAGTCAATCCTCAGCATACATGGTAACTACCCAATTATATAGGAGGGTAACAGATCTATCCAGATCAGAATCTTTTTCTTAAACAATCTTTTGATCCTCTTATGGTCCAATCCACACGTTCTGGAGCTGGTTGATCTATACCGATAAGCCACTTGGCAATGGTTGGAATAGCTGAGCCGGGATTCAAAAACCAAGCAACTAAACATGGATTTATTAAGGTCTGAGTGGCTTATATCCTCATTTTACATAGCTCAGGCCACACTCTATTAGGTTTAACCTACATGATTTCAAAGATGCTGGTAAGGGATTGCATGCAAGGATGAGCTAGATCAAGCAGTTGGTGTGGCCATCGGCATTAAGTATAAACTGATATCCAAAATTAGTTCAACTAAATTCTTACAGCTCAAATGCGCTCAAGCTGACATACATGGCTTTGTATAAGTCAAATTTTTAATGTAGCGACTATTTGGTCAGCCAAGCCTTATTAAGTCTGGCTAGGATGAAGATTCCCTTGATTTCATATAATAAATTGTTGGTATGATATGAAAGTGGCGGTATCAGATGCGTAGCCTCTCTACCTCATTGGGAGGTATCTTGTGCCATCCTTGAATAACAAAGTAACTTAACAAGGGCGGCACAAAGCATTGCCAATCACATAAAACAACACCATAGTTAACACCACCGCTTTTACATCGACATGGCGGAATATCGACCTAAGCCAGAGCTGGGACCCTTAAATAAATAACTCGCATTAGAAACGATCAATTGGCTTGATTTGATCAACTTCATTATATAACATCGCAAGTTAGTATAATCAGAGCCCATCAGAAAACGTTGCTTTAGATTTCCAAGTTCATGTGGCCCATGGATCGGTCACTCCACTGAGATGCCACTTATTATGGGGCGGGACAACTTGGTTGCATCGTTGGCCGTTTCAAAAATCCAAAATCCCTCGTTCACTAACCTTTAAGGTCTACTTTCGAGAGCCCGTTTACGGCCTCATAATAGGTGGATTCTGGTGGGGCTGGAGTGATTCAAGATGGCTATTTTCTACCTGGAGAACCTATGACGTTGTCTATAATTTACCATTTGTCTTACTAGAACCCTTATAGCCACATTGTGGTTGGTTTATCTCACTGCCTCTAAAGCTACTGTATCAAGCCAAATAAGACAATTTTTACAGCTTCTGCTTACAAATAAACTTCGATAAAAATTTTCCACCCCGCTTTAAGCCCAGCTGCCATTAAAAATCCTGGGCCACCAAAATCAGCCCTTATCAACCGAATCAGGGTTCCCCTACTGGAGATGCGTGACCAATTAGATCGATTCACGCCTGATGATGTCATTAATATTGAAATTTAGTCTCATCGCGAGCCAGCATCTATTTTCAACATGACGTTGTTTGTAGGAGTGTAAGTTTTCACCGCCCAAAAAAGGGAGAGTGGCTGGTATAAAAAGTTTTTATAAATGATCATCCTTTTGAACGATATCTGTTAAATCCAACCTAAAGCATCTCCAGTGCTCGGTCTGCTGGTGTAATTCAAAACCATCGAGTTACTTTGATTCTGCATGGATTGATGCAAGGTGCAGACGTTATAAATTATTAGTAATAAAAGTTCACTCAGACCACAATATATGCCCAGGTTGCATTTTAGATCGATTCGTCAATCGAAAGATCAGAGCTGAAGCATATGAGGAACTGATCAGACCAAGCTTCACTTAGCGCAAGCTGGTGAGATCAAGATAATAGATTATCTCTACCCAATAATCGCAAGCTTCGCGCAAGGGGCCCTACCAATAACAAGGCGAGCCTCAGGGAATCCCACCAATCAAACAGTAGGCAGATTTTAAGATTAGATCTGAGAGAAGCTTAAATAATCGCCCGCCGTACCGTCCAAACCATCTTTCTCATCTAACTTACAATATGTCTACTGCCCTTGCTCGCCAAAACTTTGCTGCTGCCTCTGAGGAGCGCCTCAACCAGCAGATCAACATGGAGCAGCGTGCCTCCCTCGTCTACGCCTCAATGTCGGCGTACTTTGGTCGGGACGACATTGCTCTTCCTGGACTTGAGAAGTTCTTCAAGCATAGCTCTGATGAGGTAATTGCATTTTTTTACACTAGTTTAACTTTTTTAGGAAGCCGAACATGCCTTCAAGTTGATCAAGTATCAGAATATGAGAGGTGGGCGCGTTGTCCTTAACTCAATTGAAGGTCCTGATAACAACTGGAAGTCAGCTGTAAATGCTGTCGAGTGCGCTCTTCAGCTCGAAAAAGATGTCAATCGTTCTCTGCTCCAGCTGCACAAGGTTGCTTCTGAGTCTGACGATCCCCAGATGTGCGACTACCTTGAGGGTGAGTTCTTGAAAGAGCAAGTCGAGTCCATTAAGAAGATCTGCGATCTGTTGACTCAACTGAAGATGGTTGGTGGCGACGGGTTAGGCCTTTACCTCTGGGATAAGGAACTTGAGAAGTCTATTTAGTAAAACCCCGTTGTATCTATACTATGTTTCCTTGGCTTAAATAAATATGAAATTCCGCCATAGACTCACTATATTTTTGTATTCACTTGATTCTGAATTAGTTTGCGATACTTTGCTTGCCCTGATAATGTCACTATTGATCCAGTAAGGTTTGATGACTGGGTTGTTCAGTATGCTAACCTATCAATCGAAGTTAACCCAGTAGTGCCAAAACTCTCCAGTTTTTTGTAGTCAAGCAGAAAACGTGCCTTTTCTTTTAGTTTACTTCATTCCCCAGCTCTTTTAAGTCCCGATTCAAATTAGATTTTATGGATTTAGCAACTTACTCTTTATCACTTTTTTTCCGTTGCCACAGTTTAAAATTAATATTTTTTAATGAGTTTATAATCCTTGGGTGTCTTATTTGATAAGGCAGCATCTCTTTGCTGGTATTAACGGCTTGAATTCCTTTGGTTTATACTTAATCTTAAGCTCTGTTGAAAGCTCCAGCTCTTCTAGTTGTTAGGATATATTTAAGGAATACTTACTTAATCACCTGCCATTTATTAGGCCACATGTAGCGTATCTTTAACCAAAATTTATTTGCTGGTAAAATCCAATCAAAGTTTAACAAGATACTACAAAAATATGCCATTATTATTTGGAAGAGTCGGAAGCATCTAGCTTTGAATAGTCAGTTTTTTAACATAAGCACCATATCTGATGAAGCGTTTTTGATACATAGCAGCTAGTATTCGACTCATCAAGTGGCTGATCACAACGGGGTCAGATAAACGCATTTTAAGAAGTTCTCTAAGAAGCTTTACTTAAACGATAGTTAGAGTTTAGTGGTGAAGAGGTTTAAAACCGAAATCCAAGAGAGCTTGACGGAAAAGGAGTTACCTTCCCGGAAAAATATAGGGGTATCAAGGTTAAATTCGGACGGGGTTGCTTTTACCCACTCGCTTGCCGCCTAGTTTCAAGGTAAGCTTTTCATCAACCTATTTTTCCAGATAAACTCGTAGATGGTCTTGATCATCGAAAGATGTCCTGGCTTCTTCGATACTTTGCTTGTTCATGCCGCTGAGTTAGATTTGGGCCTCTCTCGCCGGGGTTATATCTACTAGGTAACCTTGACACTAGGATATTGTCCTCTTCCCTTAACTTTATCTCGGTAAAAGCCTTTGCCGGGTCAACATGAATGAAGAGAATCTGGCCTTCTTTATTATTTGAAAGAAGGCCTTCAAACCGGTACAAAATAGGCGTTCCAATCCCTCTGCAAAAATCTATTTGGTTGGTAGAATCCTTGTCCGAATTAAAATAATCCTTCTGGGCAGGTTGGTTTAAGGTGTAACACGGCGAGTTCCTTTTTAAATTCCAATTGGCTGAACTTGCCTTCATGTAGCCCTCTTTCCCGTGATCGATAGATCTCAGCTGAAAGAAGTTTGCCCCGCAGATCTAAAGCTATCAAAGGTTTTCTACAAGATATCATAGCAAATATGTTATGGCTCAAAGCATATAAAAGCTGGGACAGATATACATATGGGTTAGAAGACGTTTAGAATCGCCAAAGCTTCATGACACTCTTATAACAATGCAACGGTAAATGCAAGAGAAGTTAGGCTTCAAGCGTAACTATTGAAAGTATCGGATGCCATTACGATGCCGAAAGCCACGTACTGATCGAGCTACAAAGCAGCATTTGAACTTATAGCCAGCCCCCCTTTAAGCAGCCATTGTGCTGCAAATATTGAAGGTACGTAATACCCCATTTCAACACCCATGCCAAACAAAAAATATACCAGGCTTGGCCCTATTAGCAGATAGCATTGGGATGGTGCACCTTTTTTAAATCAAAAAACTATTTCAAATGCTCTGGGGATCAACTGATTGACTATCGATAACCAGATGATTAATCCTATCACATTTGAGGTTATTATAGGCGGCATAATCCTCCATATCAGGATTATACGAGGTACAATGCTACAACAAAATTGAGGGCATATCTATCCTCCACTACAGTGTAGTTTTTACTGCTACAAGCATTTATAAAATTGACTTACCAAAGATGAAAGAGTATTGGGTCAGTTTCCAGGCTATAAACAACATGACTGTTGTTAGTTAACCAGCAAAGAACCATGATGTAAAAAATCCACAACCAAATTTGCTCCAAAATAATGTCTAACATGTGATGTCAAACCTGATCCAGAAAAAACAAGCTCAGTACACGGAATGAAATGGGGTGGAACCATTTTGGGATACAAGGCAGACCATTTATTATGCCGTATAGTCAACACCAGGAGCTCAAAACAAAGACAACTTGGAGCTGCTGCCCAAACCTCCAACTAATATGATCACATGCCAGTTGGATCATATCCCCAGATTGAGTAAGCATCCCCCAGAACAAACCCAACATGATCTGATTGAGCAACCAGAGCAGGTCTACCAACCTTCCCGGCCTTGTATCCAAGTACACCGACTTTCCAGCATCTTCTAACCCAGGTCTTCCAATCACAATACAGCCAAGCTCAAGGAAATAAAAGGTTTTTTGACCACCTTGATTGCCTTCTTCCAAACTGGTGCTTACCAGTGATAACAATATTGCTATGCTTGAGAAGCAGTAACTTGCCTGGACCTCTCCACCACCCCTGTACTAGTTGATAGACCAGATGAAGGGTGATCAAGGGGCAGGGCCAGATACATGGCTGGTCCCAACTTTATAATATAATATATTGCCTGGCCTAGCGGTACTCAATTCCCCAGGTGAGAATAACCAAGTCCAATACACCAGTTATTGTGAGGTATACCAAGCCAAGATACCCGGTTGACATGGGTTCCACTGAAGGTCTGAGCTAGAGGAAGATAACTAATCAGCCGGGTAGACGTTGGCTGAACCAAAGGGGTATCACAATCTTTATTAGAAGATGCTCACAGGATTAGTTGAGGTTCAGGAAAGTCTTATACCCTAAACTCACAAAAGGGGTTCTCTCAAGCTGCCTGATGTGAGCTTGCCAGAGCTGGCCAAGTTAGAGGAGAGGTTGGCATGCCATCTGCACCAGGATTGCCCAAAACCTCTATTCTCAGCCCCCCTGAGCCAGGGGTCTGGCTCAGGGCTCTAGACCCTGCTGATAGATATACCTGAGTTTGGCTGGGTGATGCCCCTTCTCAGATCTGGGAACCATAGCCTGTATTGGTTCTAAAATTAATTGGCCTAGCCCCAGGCTATATTTCCAAAGCTAGGCCTGCAACTTAATCAGCTTCAGAACCTCCTGCCTGTCCCCATCTTCACTAAAACCTGCTGCCTCAGTTGAGGCCAGGCCAGGCCCCCAGGAAGTTTGGGACTCTAATTTGGAGCCTTCTGCCATTCCAGGCAGGGGTTCAAGCCTGGAATGACTTTCAAAGTATGAGCAACCCTTTATAGAATTTCAGGTTGTACCCAGGCCCCTTCCTTTTCTCAAAGCGCAAGGCTGCCTCTGTACCTTTTTTCTCACCTCAAGCTCCTGCTACAGGCTTATAGCCAGAGCAGGTCCTGGAAGTTCTGGGCAGAGCCAAGTCAATAAGGAGGGATCCCAGTATATTGAAGCTCACACATAGTGTGAGAAAAGAGGCTAAACCAACCAAGCCAGCTCCCATCCCAGGGAAACATACTATCATGATGCCACCCAGTAAATAACTAGGATGTCTGCTCAAAAAAAGTGACCAGAGGGTGAGGTAAGCTGTGAAAATAAAAGCTTCAGATTCATTGGAATGACACCAGACAACAGCCTAGTGGCACAACTGCATGAGCTGGGATTTTTCTGAGAGTGCTCAGGATCAGGGATAAGCTCAGAAGGCTGGGAAGTCAAGGGCATTGCAATACTGTTGGGAACCATGAAAGCCAGAGTAAGAGGAGAGACCACAACTATAGTTTCAGAGGTCAAGCCTGATCAGTAGATACCACACAGGAGAAGACTCTGAGGATGAGAGGGGAGACCTTTCACTCCATCTTCCAAAAGATGTGGGTTGGCAACCACCAAGTATACTTGGTGAACAATCCATCCCAAAAATTGAGAGTGGTAACACACCAGGGCAAAATGTTTGAAAACAGGGTCAGTACTGCAGATCTGATCCAAGAGACCAACATTCTTGAGCTCCTTAGGAAGTTTGACCTGGGGAAGGTCCGGTAGTGAAGGGCGCAAGTAAAAAAACTACTAATGCCAGGGGTGCCTTGAACACAACTGGGAGCTTTATACTTGGCGCGGGACCTGAAACCAAAAAGATGGAGCGGGAGGCTTTGCTATCAACGCCAGTTGTTTTCAAACCAAATTCAGAGAGGGGGGATGAAAGCAAGCTTTATAATAGTTTTATACCAATATCAACTTGAAATCCAGGTTCAAACTCAAATCTGAAGTCTGGAACAGGTAAGCTTTCAAGGAGCCAGGCATATGTAGAGGCATTGGATAACTCAGGACATGGTACAGCTGGGCCAGTGGGTAATGCCCATCATAGGATAGGTGTAGCTTGATAACATAAGATATGAACTGATTGAGTAATGACCAGGGGCCAGAGTTGGGCACCATGGAGTTCACCAAGCCTGTCAGAGTAATGTAGAGTACTCCAAAAAGCTGGGTGGATGTGATCTTGGCGACAGCAGCAGGTTCCATTGGGCGGTCGGATCACAGGGTCATAGGAACCAGGTAGGCAGGCAGATAGTTGTACTTGTTCTTGAAGTTCTTGGTGGCCTTACATACCACTCTCCTTCATGACCTATAGTTTCAGTCTCTCTAGTCCTTGCCAAGGGGTTGGCAACCAGTATGTTCTCCAAGTTGAACTCAGAGTTTGCGGGGTTTGGGGGATATTCAGAGAAATGTACTGGTTTGAAGGATGTTCCAGGGGGACAGTATAGCACCAGTAATGGGTTAGAGAGTTGGTCTCTAGAGGGGGTGGACGTCTTGTTGTCTACTTGACTATAGTTGAGATAGAAGATCACTAAAACTAAATAGGGTAGAATTTGCTGGAACCAGAGGTTCATAAATCTTCATTATTAAAAATGACAATATGGTCATTATGGGGTTCCTGTTTGCCAGTCCCCATTGTGTGTCCTGGGTCATAGCCAGGGAACAACGGGAAGGAGTTGTCATTCCCCAGTAAAGGTAGGTGGCTAGCTTGAAGTTTATACTTGGCTTGCATTACAGCAAACTCTTCCAACACTTTTACTATTACCAGGTGGGCATCCCCTCCATGTGATTGGACTTCAGCTGGGGCCAGACCTTCTGTGGGCCTGTACCAATCCTTTAAAAGCCTAGTAAACCCATTCCCAATAAATTCCCTCCTCCTATCTGTCATCTCAAGGTGTCTAGTCAACCTTTCCCACTCCTCCTGGGAAGTTTTACTAGTGAAAAACCTTTGACAGCTTTGGCAGTAGGTATCCTCCTCCCCTTGGCTAGAGTAGAAGATATTTGGTAACCCAATCATAGTGCCTATCTTTACTACTAGGAAATTTGGATGGGGGCCAAAATGGGCTTTTATTTGCTTCCAGAAAAAAGATCCCCTTATAAACCTTCTGGTGTATGACCCAGAGGTCTGGGAAACAATTAATATGTGCCAATACCTGGAGTTTTCCAACAATCTCTTGGACTCATTGTACTTAGTCTTAGACTCCTGCTCCTTTCTTGGCTCCCTGCTCCTTATCTTAGGCCCCAGCTTTTTTATCTTGGGCTCCTGCACTTTTATCTTGGTCTCCAGCTCTCTGTATAGCTCTAGTGGCCTTGTTATTTCACTTGTTTCAGTCCCTAAAAAGTCTCAGATTGAGCATCCTTTTATAGCTCCTTGTTTCAGTCCTTTTTTCTCTCAGAACTCTAGTTTTTCCAGGCTTAAACTATCCTGTTTCTTCTGCTCTATAATATATTAAACCTTTTAACTTACTTCAGCCAATTAAAAGCCAGCTTTTCCTGGTTCATTCCCTCATTTTTTAAGCTTAAACCCTTCAGTTAAAGCCCTTAAAACAGTGATCAAACAAGCTTTGACCTGTAGCCAATCAAACACCCAGATTGAATTGTTTTGAAAACTTTTACCTGAATGACTTGCTCTTGACTCTGGTTCAAACTTGGCGCTGTCTTGCCTAGGATAAACACTTGCTCCGCTTTTTGAACAGCTTTGCCGTGATTCCCGTCATGTTTCTCTGGCCAAACTCAAGCACTTCCAACTATGTTTTACTTAGGGGGGTTTGGACCTATATTCTTCAACGTTTCTCTGTGTTTCTCCGCGTTTTTTCAGCATTTTAATCATTTGAAACTGCCTGCCACTTGCTTCTTGCCTCACTTAATTATTTTGGCAAAACTCCAGCCTTTGTCCTCAAAGTTTCTCTGTTCTGTTTCAGGCTGCTCTGGCTCTTGCTTACTCAATCAATTCCTTATAAATTCACACTCTATTTTCTGTGAACTATTTCCTACTTCCTCTTATTCTTAATATGATATTTGTCCAAATCTTTTATCATTTCTTTTTAGAAATTTACTTCATTCTTTTATCTGCTTATTTCTTTTCATTAATCCTATTTCCAGAAGTCCAAGTTTATTCTGTCTTCTCTTTCCTCTACATCTGCTAGTTCTTCTCAGCCAACTTCTAGTCCTTTAACTAGTCATTCTCCATGATCTTTCAGTCCTTCATGTTACAATCATAACAGTTTCAAAGCCCTGGGCAGGAATTGAACCCGCTCCTAGTTGCCAGGTGGGGCGAGCAGGCAGGGGAGATTTGCCTGCACCTAGACTTTGCTTTGAAAAGCAAAAAAACCAGGTGCAGGAACCATTCCTTCCCTGATGGCAGCTGCAGGGCCCGTTCTGGGCCCCAAAAACTATGCCCAAGCCTTGATGGGTTTGGTTGGGCCTGGGCAGGCTAATTTTAGCTGCCCAGTGCTCCCAGTTCAAGCCCACCCTCCATTTAGTAATTTATGTTTCTAATTGAGACCCCTTTTTTAATCAAGTTCCTTCACCTCAAAAATGCCTGTCAAGCCAGTCCAAGAATGGTGATCAAATTGGGAAAAACCCAATGACTCCTGAAGCCAAACCTGCCAGAACCAATGACCAGACAGGCCAAGATGGGCCACCAACAAGACAAACAACTGTTCCTGAAGACCCCAAAAATGACCATGAAGCAGCCAACCAAACAGCAGAACCTGAGATGCCAAGCCTTGCCACATAGATAGCACCAGAAGAATGCCCAGAGGCACTTGCATGTGAGTAAGTATATAAGTCAGAAGCACCTAAAAAGTTCTTTATTGTCATCCTTACCAAATAAAGTTGTTATGAACCTTTGGTTCACCCATCTGATTCCTTACATATTTTTAATACTCTTCCATCTGCAATCACCAAAGCACCAGCACCCATCCTCAGGAATTGCTAGCCAAGCAACAACCAACAAAACCAAAGCCTTTGACCACTATTGCCCACCTGATGCTCCATTTGGCCCTGTGCACTTCACTGAGTATCCCCATAACCCTAATCATAAACCCTGGACCTTGGAAGACTTGCAGTGGTACACCTGCCCAGATGCTCCCAAGGATTCATATCAAATTGTCTGTGACAGCAGAGAAATCACTATATACCTTTTGATCTTCAACAGGAAATACAGCAACCCTGCTGCCTACTTGATCCCAATGGAACCTCTCCCAACGCCCAAACTAACCATCTCAACCCCACCCACTTACAATGCCTCTGGCCAGAGTAGTCAATTACTAGGAGTGCTATACTGGGAACTCACAGGATTGATTGATTCTGCCTTGCCCGCGGTTGGACCCTGGGCTGTGGCTGGGAAGGCCATTTCCTACCTGTTAAAGTTAGATCCCATCATCTGGTGGGCTATCCCAGTACCTGCTTCTACCTCTCCCTCACCTGCTGGAGCATCACAGTACTCCTGGTATCCTGAAACTTCAGCTAGTCCCACTCCATGATCTTCCAGTCCTTCAGATATGAACCACTAAGGTTAAATCTTCACCATGAGCCACCAAGATTCTATCATCATTGTGAACCACCTAGGCTCCATCCTCACTATGAACCACCTAGGTCCCATTTTTCACTGTGAACCACCTCAGTCCCATTCCTCACTGCAGTCTCCATTACTAATACCTCAGACTCAGGCAATAAGTCTATAAGAATACTGGCGTTTAACTGGGCCCTTGTAAGTGACCTCCACTTGGGCCATTCAACCACAGACAATTCTCATGTCTGTGAAGTTGTCTTTACTCACTCAGGTAGTTAATCCTGAGCTTTCAGTTGCAAAGTAACCAAATTTACTTCCCAGAGACCTGTTTATTATCAAGTTCTGCAGCTGCTTCCCCAAGCAGCTACCCTGATAACGTCTCTGGGCATATTCATGTCCCTTTAGTGACTTCAAGACCTCCCCAAAGACTCCAAGAAAACACAGATAAGGACACCTTACCAGTCTGTTAGGTAAAACCCTCACTTATAAACCTCCTGCAAGTGGCCAAGGGATTGTGAAGCTACCTCAGCTCCTCTCTTCCCTATTAGTCCTTTGTTACCTACCAGTTTATATCACCCATTCTTCCTAGTAGCCATTGTGACCTACTAGGTTGAAGAGCCATCCTTCCCCAGTAGTCCTTTGTTACCTACTGGGTGGGGACTTTATCTTCTCCTAGTAGCTCTTGTTACCTACTAGGTTCAGACACCATTAAGCACTCTATTAGTCCATGCTGTCAGGGATCCAGCCTGTGGGGGGTTCTTGGGAACTCACAGGCGGACAGCCTGCAGGCCCTACAGTAGGGCCCACCACAAGATTGGTGCTAACTTTACAATATTATATAACAATTTGCCCAGGAGAGCCCAGGGTCTGCTTGCAGGTACCATTGAATCAATCAGGCCAGTGAGATTATACATCATCCCAAATATCTGAGTGGAGGTGAATTCATTGGCTGCAATAGATTCCTGGGGGCAGTCAGGCTGCGGGGTGAGAGGTGGTGTCATTGGAACTAAATAGGCAGGCAAGTAGTTGTACTTGTCGCAGAATAGCAGAGGAGGTATGATGACTTTGGTTCCTTCTCTGTAAATGGTCTCTGTCTCTCTAGTTCTGGCCTGTGGATTGTAGATTAGGATTTTCTCTAGAGTGAACTCTGAATATGCTGGGTTGGGTGGATATTCTGTGAAATGTACCGGGCCAAAGGGAGCTCTTGGTGGACAATATAGTTTGGGTGGTTGGTCCACAGTTTCTTGGGGTTGATAGGTGTGAGGTAAGGAACCGCAGGAGATGGACTGCAAATGAAATAGAACTAAAATCAAAAAATCTAATAACCTGGTTGAACCAAAGGTTCATGTCACATTATTGCAATAATGGCAATGGGCAACTTCCTGGCAGCCCAGGGTATAAGTATACCCATCTGCTATGAAGAAACTTTTATAAATTCCTTTGCACCTGGTGCTACAGTCTACCAGGTTTTTGAAGCCCTTGGTGGCATCCATTGTGGGAGTTATTCCATTGGCTGGTTTGAACTGAGAAAATTTGAATTTCCCTTTCAGGTTGTAGGATTGGTCATCTTTGGGTGGCCCACATTCCACAGGAAGTTTCTTTGCTTCTCCCGCTGCAGTGCCCAAGTTATTATGTGATATTTGGATTGGCCTACACTCTCATTGGCTGGGTTAACAGGAACCTTTGGCGTGGGAGCTTTGATGCAAGTAATTTTAGCTCATCAAGCTTTAGGAGATTCCTCAAAGTCAAATCCCACTCTGGCTTGAGCCCAAAAAACTGCAGGCTGGCGGCCCGCAGGGTATTGGGGTTTGAATCCTGTAGTTGAGGTTTTCTCATGAGCATAGTCAACAGGAGTTTGTCATTTGTGACACATGATACCTACTAGGCATTTAACTGCTCTAAAGCCATTATACTTCTGCAAGTTTAAGCATAGAGTCTTTATTGTGGTCAAATCAGCCCTTGCCTACACAACCGCTTCCATGTGGTCTGTGACAGTTATCCCCATACCACCAGGGTTTTTATATCATATGATTTTGATTCTTCAATTTTTGCAGACTTTAGGTCCAGGGCATTTTTCTGATGAGGCATGGAACTTGGGGCAGGGTTTTAAGGGTGGTAGATCCTGGTTGGGCCAGCTCTGGAAAACAGAAGTGGTGATGCTTTGTTCTTCCGCTTCTGTTCACTACATCACCTGAGCTGGCCAATTATGTTGCCAATTCTGGACTGGCAACAGCTGGTGCTCATTGTCAGGGCCAGTATCAGGCCCTATGTCAGAGATCCAAGCTTGGGCGGCTGGCCTGTTGTTTTCAGGGATCACACAGGCTGGTTTTTTTGCTAGCAGAGCCCACCACAAGAGAAGAGCTAACTTAAAGAGGTAGGAGAAGGACTTCCCCATGCAGGACCATGGGCCAGCAGCCAGGATTATTGTGTCAATCACCCCAGTGAGGATTATGTACACAATTCCAAACAGCTTTCCAGTGTGATTGGTTGGGAGGTCAGGTGAGGAGGCAGGCATTGGCTTGGGGGTCACAGGTGGTTCCATATTGAGTTTTTAGGCAGGCAGGTGGTTGAACTTGCCTCTAAACAACTTGGGTGTTGATAGTATTCAGGGGCCTTGACAGTTGTATCTAACTGCAGATTGTATGTGGGCCAAGGGATCTAGTTCAATGATATTTTCCAGGGTTCAATCCTTATATTTGGGTCTCAGAGGGTACTCTGTAAAGTAGACAGGACCAAAGGGAACACCTGGAGGACAGGAATCTGAGGGCCGGATGATCTTGTACTGATTTGATAGATAGCAAAGACAAAATAAGGCAGTAGCTGTGTAAGCCAAAATATCATAACCTTTATTCAAAAATGGCAATAAGTTTGGAGCGCAGGGTCCTTGGGTCTATATAGTACCCCACCCCCAAACTTAACATTTTCCATGAGGGGTTCATCAGGGCATTGGGAAATGTGGGCCTGGGGGATCTGGGTGCTCAGGTTCAAAGGCGGCAAAATGGCACCTGGGTCAGGAGTTCTTTTATTGGTCAAAGATCTCAAATTGGCAACTTGATTATCTTGCTCTAGGGTTCTGGTCATTGGGTTGGGCCATAGGCCCGTGTCTTTTTCTGAGGATGGCTCTTGATTGGCCACTAGTGTAGACTTCAAGCTCATGAAGCTAATGGTTGGAATTTTGTTTCCTCCATTAGGCGCCTTAATTTTTCCCTCATTTGGTGCAATTATTCCTTTGGTTTGGCTTGCTTCACCATTTGGGCCATCATTCTTGGCTTCAGCTTGCAGGGGCTCAACCCCAGGAAAATGCAGGCAGGCAGCCCCTTGGTCCTCAGGGCTGGCAGCCGCAGGGATTCAGGGTCAGGGTTCAAATCCTGCCCTTGGGCCTGGGTTTCAATGGGGAGAAAATTGTCAATCCTGACACCCTGTCTTAACCTTTTTAGGCAAGCAACAACCTCTGCGTAAGTCTGGGTCCTCAGTGGCACAAGGCTGGCGGTAATCTGATGACCATTTGGGGAATCTCCCTTAACAATCTGGTGGGTTGCAGAGTAATTCAACAACTCAAGTCTGTGATTAAACAGGTTGGCAGGTCTCTTTCTATCCTGGTTGGTGTAAGGCATCTTCTGAGGGCCAGGGTTTGAGTCAACTGACAGACTGGAAGGTACCTGTCCATCCTGGTTGGCGCAAGTCATCTCCAGAGGGCCAGGGTTCAATTCCAGGGTTTTCAATACAAGTATTGAAATGTAATTCTTGACATAAGCAGTTGTTTTTGACGTTAAGCAACTTCTAAGAGCACCAGAAGAAACTAGGGGAGCAAATTTGAGGACTTTAGAGGAGAATTTTTTTAAAAAATTCTAATAATTATTTAAGAAAGAGAAGAGCCCCAAGATGTCACTCTTGAAGTTCTAAATTTATTGAATTTGAGAATGAGCAAGCAAAGACCCTAAAGCCCTACTTGCTGATTTCAAGGGAAACAGCTTGAGTTTGGGAGGTCAACAGATGAGAGAGAGGAATCCAATTGGCTGCAGGAGAAAATTTGAATTGATGAGGGTTGGTGTGGCAACTCTTGATTGGTTGGCTCTGATAGGTTTCAAGGACAGTTGACATCAGGACATTAGACAATTTAAATTGAGCAGTGTTTCTTCCAATTTAGAGGCAATAAAAGCAGAGGGCTCAGTGGGGTATGCCAACACAAATATCTCATTAATATTATGCACTAAAGCTTCTAAGGAGTTGAGGGGTTTGGCAGGTTTTTGCATGTTTTTCTTGGTTCAACAAGGAAAATATATTCTATCCTGTGCTTAAGGAGGGAGTAACTTTACATGTAAACCCAGAGCTTTTATTTGAGAAATGATAAAGCTGATATTTTATATCTTCTGGGTCAATAGGGAGTTTCATATCTGAAACCCTCAGTTTGTAAAGTTCCTTCCCTCTTTGGTCCTGAATAGGTCCATATTTTCTCAACAAACCAAAAAGTCCTCACAGAATTCTGCTAAAAATTTAAATTTGCTAGAAGACCTGGCCCACACAATTGGCAAGAGATTTTTTCTGGCCTATCCCTCAATAAACCCTGACTTACTACTCTCACCCTTCTCTAACTGTAAAATGAACATCAATTAGTTTGGATTGTTTATTGGCCTGGGCTTGCTCTCTCTTGAAACAAATTTGCTATAACCAATCAATGGCTCCTACATTTTTATCACCATCTGGTCAAAATTCTGGATTTTCCTTCTGTCAACCCTTAATCAATCAGATATAGGCTTATAAATCAGTTGAAAACTTTCATCCCCCTGGCACAGTTTTGAAAATTATCATGTGGCCAACCAGAAAGCTCTCCCATCCCTGTGCCCCATAATAAGACATCAATTCATGAAAGTTGTCCTTAAGTTACAAGCTGGGCTCTCTAAGTCTTTGCTTGTCTATTTTCAAAAATTAAAGTTTTAAAGGCTTTCCTGGGCTAGTTGTCCTTGAAGGCTTCCCCTGTTAAAATTTTAGTGACAATTATAGTCCTTCTTACTTTTTATCCCTTTTCCTTGGCTTTTGGTTGCCTCTCTTTGCCCACTAAAGAAGCTGTTAGTTGTGTACTCTTAAAATTACCTAGTTTGATAACACTTTTGGTTTAGCTTTCTAAATTGAAGTCAGCAAACTCTATATTAGCTTAGGTCAAGATTATTCTCAAACTTCTAACCCAAAATTTGACTTCAAAGTTGGCTTTTTAATGCTAATATTGCCCTTCCACAATTTATCCATTCTTAGTGGCTTTTTCAAGTGCAAAGCTGACAGAAGCCCAAGTTGGGACCCTAAAGTCAGGGCTTGTTGTTGGTTTTTGGTCCCAATTCACCTGGCTCACTCAGAATCTTCTTAGGAGCTTAATTTTTTGATTCTCTTAATGAAGTTTATTGTCTTTATTGTCTTTTGTCAGCCCTGGTTATTTTATGCACCATGTCCTCAGGACTGTGGGTCTATTTGTTCTCTTCTGTCATCTCTGTGAAGGAGGATCCTTCCAAGCTTCTCTAATTGTTGAACAACCTGCCTTTGAAGGCCTTTAAACTCATATAGAAAGGGGAGCTATTGGTGAAAAGTCTCATCTCTGATAAGAAAGGCTTCTTCTCCCTTAATGCACCCCTGGATGCCCTTCTATCTACAATAGCATTGGCCCTGTTGTATTCTGAGGCGCAGTACAGACACACAATGGGAAATCCTAACCTTAGGATTGAATTTGTACTAAGTCTTGGTTAGTCAGCAGGGAAGGCAAAGCAAATACCTTGTGGCCCTGAATAATAAATCTCTACTAGTTGTGGCTAGAGAGAGGCGTCAAAGTACTTGAAAATACAAAGACAGAAATGTGAATAGAGCTTAATTTTTATTGATGATATCAAAATTGATTATATTTTGTTTGGTGTTACCACAAAACAATACAATGATGGTAGGATCACTTGCCACATACATGAGTGGAGCAAGTGAGTTGCACAAAACAAGGAAGACAAACAGATGAATTTTCATCTTTGGAAATAGGCCCATTTTGAGGGGCAAAGGCAAGAGCAAGGGATTCATCCTTGAAAGAACCTAACAAAGGCAAAATCAAAAGAGCGTAAATATTGGCATTCACAACATGCCTCCTGCTCCCTCTCTCTGTGAATGTAAATCCTCCCAGAACTCTTTTTTGGGAGAAGCCCTCATCACCTGGGTGTACATCTTGTCTTTTGTCAGGTATAATGCTCATGGAGTGAACGCTTACCTTCCAAGAATATTTCCCACCTCATCCTTGTGAACCCCCTTTGAGAAATCATTCCAGTGGTTCATTGGATGGCATCTTGGTGGATTTTTTTCCCCAGATAAAATCCAAAATCAGTTGGTTTATCCCTTCTCTTACACAGGTGACCAGCACTAGCTAAGCTTCTCTGCTTTCCTGTTTGCAGGGTAGCAGTCAAACAGCAGCATAAGTCATTTGATACTTAAGAGCTGTTGGCATTTAATGTCTAACCATCTTTAGTTTCAGATAAACCATCTGGCAGAGCCCATGAACTCAAAGCCCAAACACCAAGCAACCATAAGGAAGTTCATACAGAAATAGTGTCTCTTAATTAGCACCACTTGGCGGATGGGGAATAGTAGTTTAACATGATAAATCTTACAAAAAAGCTTTTTTACTCCAGTTCAATTTTAAAATTTTGTCCTGCCAGTTATATACTTCTTGAAAGTGTATAGAATCAGATAAATGGGAAAATTAAGAATATGATGATACTTTATTGAATATATAAGAGGGGTATTATATAGTATCATGACAAGTCATATACTGTTCATGTACGTCATACAGTAGTTTTAAAAGCTATGGCAACAACCAAAAATACCTCAGATTTAAACAAAATAATTTCATATTTGAACAAAATCCAAGTTTTGCAAGATTCAGGATTCAAATATTTTAAATATTTTTGGTTAATAAATAAACTGTCAAACAAAAAAACGAAATTTCACTAGCCCATTATACAAAATTATAGCAACTATCAAGTGGCGTTGTTTAAACCACAAACAAAATGAACTGACACAGCAAGTGAGATGGATGGATGCTGTTCTAGAATATATTATAATCCAATCAGGATTCCTATGAGGCACCAACAGAAGGACCAAAATGAAACAAAATTTGATCAATCTAGAAGCAAGATTCCACAAGCACAAAAAAATGAAGTCACACAAAATGTGTAGTATGAGCAGCCTAGAATAGAAAAATAACAGTATAACAGCCAATCAACAGCTATCCAATTTAGGAGCAGAGGCATCTTATTCATTTTCATGACTCCTGATTTGTATAAAATGGTTTTGAGAACCTTCCAAATGTGGACTAAAGATTACAATAAAAATAAATCATAAAATTTTAAACTTCTACTTTTAGTGAATTTATCCTAGGTTTTGTTTCAAGATGGTTTTTACTAGCAACAAAATTTTCAACAGCGCCAGCAGCCAAGCCAGCTTCAATGGAGGAAAGGCTTAGAATGTGGAGGCACCTGTTTACACCCAAGCCTTTGAGGCAGGTAACAAGAAATCTGACCTGTTACTGATCCCCAACCCATATGGCTTTGACTTGTTCAATAGTCACTTTGTGTCTAGCTCTGCCCCTGCTCCTGTACCCACCCCCACACAAGCTGCCCTTCAACCAACCAATCATAATGGCAACCTTGATTTGGAACAACTTCCTGCCACCAGCCAACCTGCCCCCTACAGTCAATCAGGCTTCAGCTCCCACAACCCAGCGCCCCAAATGACAAATAATTACTGCCCAAATTCTCAAAGAAATTGTGACACTGAACCTTCAGGGTCTCTCCTTGGATCATATTGCAACCCAATTGCAATTTATCCAAGCCACCATAACGTGGGAGTTCAACAACCTAATGAACAAGGGGAATCTGATTGGGACAGCCAAGAAGCCAAAGAAGGCCCCAGAGTCCCAAATTAGCGAGGCCTACCCAATTATGATTGACCTCCTTCAGCAGGACCCCAAGCTTCCCCTGACCCAGGTCCGGAAGCAGCTTGCACACCATGGCATTTGGGTGTCTGAGTGCATGGTGCAGCTCTGGATGTATGGAAAGGTGGCTTCAGTCTGGGTTCTTACAAATGTTGCCAGCAACCAATGTGATGGTGCTGAGGATTCCCTGTATGATCAGGACATTGAATCAACCCTGGTCCAATTCTTGACAAGTATATCAGATGATGTCATGCTCATCTCCTACTGCAAGCTATCAATAGCTTTTGACAATTTTGGTGCACAAGGAAGAGCCGCCACCCAAAAAGGAAGAAAGAAGGTCAAGGAGGGGATGTTCATTGGTGTGTTTCTGGCTGTTTCAGCCAAGGGTTTTGTCTATTATTGGACAAACCCAGATTTAACTAACGGCTATGATTACAGCCACATCCTTGGTGGATTACTCAACTCCTGGGATGACTCAAATTCCAAGCACCAGGTTTTCTTGAACCACCAGATGGAGGGAATTTCTAATGCCCCCAAAGCCATCCAGGGATGCGGGCACCAGGCCTTAGTCTACCCTGCCAGCCACACTGACATTCATCTGGCATATTTTGTGTTCTTCAACATTAGAGATACAGTCCAGGAGCGCCGTCCTCAGGCTTTCAACAACCTCTATCTTGGGGTCCTTGACCACAATTCTCTCTTTGGTTGCCAAATGGTGGCCAACTAGTTTGCCCAAATTATCTTCCATGTGAATATGGGCAATCAATCACAGATAGACAAGTGCCTCCTAGCCTGTGCCACAGCCACCTATCAACCCATCTAGCCAATGATAGACAAGGAATATAATGGGCGTTATATGGTGGCCATCACGCATAATCCTCCTACCACCACCAACACTACCCCCACCTGCCAGCCCCACCCACCCAATCACATCCCTCTTGTGCCAGCACTGGCTCTATGCCTTCCTTCTCACACTGTTCCACCTACTAGGTATCACTCTTCCCCGCTGCCTAATAAACTCCCTGTTGCCAAACATTTTCTATTTATATTATCTTTATTTTGAATTTTGATTGTTATTTTCTCTTTGTTTATAGTTGGTTTTATTCTTTATCTTCAGTTTATTTTTATAAAATCATATATTTACTGTGCTGTGTATCTAGATCCAGAACACAGTTATTTTTAGCACCCAAACACAGCCCCTTGTGAAAATATTAACAATGATTTGGTGATCAGATAAATTTGAACTATAAAATTATAGTTAATTGTGTTTAGATAAAGTTGTTACTGATCCAAATTCAAAACCTTAAAAATTTAAACTTTAAGCCAATCAGGAGCTAAGTGATATAGTGATTGTTGTGATAAAAAAGGGTCATTCAATAATTCTTTGGTGAATGTACGCTAATTAATCTGATTGGCAGGATGTTTTGCCATTGTGCACCATTGCCACTGTGGCAAGTTGTTGATGGGCTATTGTTAACCCAGCAGCTGATTGGGCACTAGTCCATCAACAACTTGCCACAGCAGCAATGGTGCACAATGGCAAAACAACCAGCCAATCATCTTAATTAGCGCACATGCACCAAATAATTATTGAATGACCCTTTATGTCACAACAATCACTTTATCACTTGGCTCCTGATTGGTCTAAAGTTTATGTTAAGGTTTTGAATTTGGATCAGTAACAACTTTATCTAAACACAATTAACCTATAATTTTCTAATTCAAATTTCAATGATCACCAAATAGTTGTTTATATTTTCACAAGGGGCTGTATTTGGGTGCCAAAAATAATATGGCAATTAAGGAAACAATGCCAACACAAAGCAGATAACACATATTGAGATGAGCGTAAAACATATACACAATGGGTAAAAAAATGGGATAATGTAGTAAATGAGAAAGCAAACAGGGACAAACAAAGAGGCAATAGTATCAGAATAACACAGAGTTTTTGGGATGAAAGCTATAAAAACATATGGAAAGGTTAGTAAAAAATCAATGAGAGAATTGGAGAAGTTATTGAAAGATCTGGTCCATGCAATTGCAAAAATCAAAGACATTGACCGCAAGGTCAAGGAAAAAGTCAAGGCTGCTGTCCTCTCTGGGGACAAAATTGACAAGGTGTCTGCCAAGGCACTTATGGCCAAGATGCCAGACACCCCTGAAAAAATAATTGAGCGTCTTCTTAACGTTCAAAAAGCTGTAGTTGAGGGCCTCCAGTTCAAGTCATTTGCCCTCTCTGTGCTGTTCATTTGGGTCAACAACCCTGAGATGTATGCACATCTCAAGCCAGACAAGCAAGCAAGAACAGAGGATACATAATTTCCTGACCAACTACTTGCGCCAAAAATGGCCAAGCCAGCCAAGGCTGCGGACAAAGAGGAAACACACAAAGGTGACCTAATAATTAAAATTAATAAAAATTTCAAAATACTTACCTTTTTTTTTTAGAAAAAATAGATGTTGAAATCCGCCAGGTCCTGTCCCATTTGTCCCTGCTTCATTCTACACAAACTACGCCAATCATGTGGCAAGGCAGCTATTTCTGTCCCCCTGTTTTGCAGGAGCTTGAAGACAGGATCCATGGTACATTCCCAATGTCCAGGGAGGCGTTGTCAGAACTTACGCATGTCAAGGGGGCATCCGAGTGGGCAGTAACTGCCTACAAGGATGCCCAACTGGTCCGCTTGGACCCGGTATCCCTCAGTGGAGTTTACTGTATAAACTTCATTGAGCTTGTTTGGGATGTCCTGGCGGCGCTCCCATTCAAGAACATACCAGAGATGGGCTGGGCCCATGCAGCTGCTTGCTTCTGCTTCCCGGTGAAGCACACACTCTCTTACCTGCTTGAGAACTTTGGGCACACAGTAGGAAAAATGGCTGTTGCAGACACAACAGCCGTCAAGAAGACCAAGATCATCCTTGCCAACTTTGGGTTGGCCTAGAGCGCTGACAAGACGGGGGTCCCTCCAACAATGGTGGTCACATTTGCCAAGACCAAGAACAAGAAGAAGATTAGTACCATGTTCAATAAGCTGTGTGAGTTTATTGAAGCCTTTGCTGGGCAAAGGCTTCACCTCATGGTTTACCTTGGGTGTCTCTTCTACTTTGGAATGAGCGCTAGCGTTGAGGACCTGGAAAGAGTCCTTCTTGGGATTGACAAGGTCAGACTCTCCCTTGATGGAAAGAAGGTCCCCCCAGGTACAACTTGGTTGACCATGTGATCCAGGACACCCTGGTCCTGGCTGAGATATACAGGTTTGCGGCCCTGCTTGAGAAGCTGCTGCTTCACTCTCATCTCACCATACTCCCTTTTACCAGCTGCCGTGAATATTTCAATCAGGATGTATCCACCGTCTATGGTGTGGCGGTGGAGATTGTGTGCCACCTCCATTGCTGGGTGGGTACATACCAAAGAACCTATTACAGGCGCCCTTAAAAAACTCTTTTCCAATAAATATATTTACATTTTAGATTATTTTTATTTATAATAATTTTTATAATTTTTATTTTAGCAAACAAGTTTTGCAAAATAAATCCTGAAGAAGGTTTTCATAAAAGCATAATAATATATGGTAATAAGATATACTTCTAATTTGTAAATTTCACATTTAACTTTTTTAATTTGATTTTTAAAACTATTTGACAAAAAGTGATATAAATATATTTACGTAATCCAGTATCAAGTGTTTGGGATACCCTTAGATACCATAATAAAAAATGATTATAAATAAGTTACTAACCTTCATTGATGGTCCTGCTGAATGGGATTGCTTGCTTGAAAACATCTAAATATAAAATGATAATTACAGTAGTTTTAAAAGCTATGGCAACAAGCAAAAATACTTCAGATTTAAACAAACTGATTTCAGATTTAAACAAAATCCAAGTTGCGCAAGATTCAGAATTTTAATATTTTAAATATTTTTGGTTAATAAATGAACTGTTAAACCAAAAACAAAATTTCACTAACCCATTATACAAAATTAAAGCAAACATCAAGCAATGTAGTTCAAACCACAAACAAAATGAACTGACACAACAAGTGAAATGGATGGATGCTGTTCCAGAGTATATTATAATCCAATCAGGATTCATATGAGGCACCAACAGAAGAACTAAAACAAAACAAAATTTGAGCAATCTAGAAGCAAGATTCCACAAGCACAAAACAAAATGAACTCACACAAGATGTGTAGTATGAGCAGCCTAAAATAGAAAAATAACAGTATAATAGCCAATCAACAGCTATCCAATTTAGGAACAAAGGCATTTTATCTATTTTCATGGCTCCAGATTTGTATGGAATGGTTTTGAGAACCTTCCAAATGTGGACTTGAGATTACAATAAAAATAAATCATTAAATTTTAAAATTTCTACTTTTAGTGATTTTATCCTTGGTTTTTTTACAATGGTTTTTACTAGCAATATCTTTGACGGCACAAGCAGCCAAGCCAGCAGCAGCCAAGCCAGCAGCAGCCAAGCCAGCTTCAATGGAGGCAAGGCTCAGAACATGGAGGCACCTGTTTACACCAAAGCCTTTGAGGCGGGTAACAAGGAAGCTGACCTGTTATTGTCCCCCCACCCATATGGCTTTGACTTGTTTGAGAGTCACTTAGCATCTAGCTCTGCCCTTGCTCCCACACCCCCCCTGCACAAGAACCTGTCAACCAACCAATCAGGATGGCAACCTTGATTTGGAACAACTTCCTACCATCAGCCAACTGGCCCCCTACAGCCAATCAGGCTTCAGCTCCTGCCGCCCAGCGCCCCAAACACAGAATAATCACATCCCAAATTCTTCAGGAAATTGTGGCACTCAACCTGCAGGGTCTGTCCTGGAATCAGATAGCCAGCCAATTACAATTCACCCGGGCTACTGTCATGCGGGAATTCAACAACCTGATGAATAAGGGAAATCTGATTGGGACAGCCAAGAAGCCAAAGAAGGCCAAAGAGTCCCAGATCAATGAGGCATACCCAATAATGCTTGACCTCCTCCAGTGGGACCCCAAGTTTCCCTTGACCCAGGTCCAAAAGCAAATTGTGCACCATGGCATTTGGGTGTCTGAGCGCATGGTGCAGCTCTGGATGAACGGAAAGGTGGCTTCAATTAAGGTTCTTACAAATTTTGCCAGCAACCAATGAGATGGCGCTGAGGATTCCCCATATGACACTGCAATCAAATCAACCCTGGCCAGATGATTGATAAGTCTAAAAGATGACATCATGCTTGTCTTGTACTACAAGTTATCAATTGCATTTGACAATTTTGGTGAGCAAGGAAAAGCCGCCACCAATAATGGAAGGAAGAAGGTCAAGAAGGGGACATTCATTGGTGCATATCTGGCTGTTTCAGCCAAGGGTTTTGTCTACTATTGGAAAAACCCTGATTTTATCAATGGGTACTCATACAACCACATCCTCAGTGGATTGCTCAACTCCTGGGATGGCTCAAATTCCAAATACCAGGTTTTCTTGAGCCACCAGATGGATGGTAGCTCCACCACCCTCAAGGCCATCCAGGGACACGGGCACCAGGTCTCAGTCTACCCAGCTGGTCATGCCAACGTCCATCTGGAAGATGTTGTGTTCTTTAATATTGGAGATACATTCCAGGAGTGCTGCCCTCAGGCTTTCAACAACCTCTATTTTTTCTGGTCCTTGATCACAATTTTCTCTTTGGTCACCAAATAGTGGCTAACTTGTTTGCACAAATGGTTTTCCATGTGAAGATGGGCAACCAATCACGCAAGGAAAAGCGCCTCCCACCCTGTGCCACAGCCACCCACCAGCCCATCCAGCCAATGACTGAGGAGGAGTACAATGTGCAGTATATGGCGGCCATCACACTCAATCCTCCTGCATTTATCCCCACCACCAACACCCCCCACCTGCAAACCCAACCCATCCAATCCTAGACCCCCCAGGCCAGCACTGCCTCTACGTCTTCCTTCCCGCGCCATTCTGCCTACTAGGCATCACTCTTCTGCACCTCAATAAACCCCCTGGTTCCAAAAAATTTCTATTTCTATTATCTTTATTTTGAATTTCAATTGTTCATGTTCTCTTTGTTTATAGTTGGCTATATTCTTCATGTTCAGCTTATTTCTATAAAATCATATATTTACTATGCTGTGTATCTAGATCCAGAACACAGTTATTTTTAGTAACCAAACGCATCCCCTTGTGAAAATATTAACAACAATTTGGTGATCAACTGAATTTAAATTAGAAAGTTATAGGTTATTTTTATTTAGATAAAGTTGTTACTGATCCAAATTCAAAACCTTAATGATAAACTTTAAGCCAATCAGAAGCCAAGTGATAAAGTGATTGTTGTGACATAAAGGGACATTCAATAATTCTTTGATGCATGTGTGCTAATTAATATGATTGGCTGGATGTTATGCCATTGTACGCCATTGACACTGTGGCAAGTTGTTGGTGGATTAGTGCTAACCCAGCAGCTGATTGGGCACTAATCCACCAACAACTTGCCACAGCGTCAATGGCGTACAATGGCATAACATCCAGCCAATCATATTAATTAGCGCTTATGCATCAAAGAATTATTGAATGACCCTTTATGTCACAACAATCACTTTATCACTTGGCTTCTGATTAGCTTAAAGTTTATCATTAAGGTTTTGAATTTGGATCAGTAACAACTTTATCTAAAAACAGTTAACACTATAACTTTCTAATTCAAATTTAGCTGATCATCAAATTGTTGTTAATATTTTCACAAGGGGCTATGTCAAGCGCCAAAAATAATATGGCAAACAAGGAAACAACACATATCAAGATGAGCGTAAAACATATACAAAATGGGAAAAAAGATGGGATAATGTAGTAGATGGGAAAACAAAAAGGAATAAACAAAGAGGCAACAGTATCAAAATAATACAGAATTTATTGGGGCAAAAGCTATAAAAACATATGGAAAGGCATAGTAAAAATCAATGAAAGAATTGGAGAAGCTTCTGAAGGATCTCATCTTGGCAATTGCCAAAATAAAGGACATTGACCGCAAGGTCAAAGCCAGAGTGAAGTCTGCCGTCCTCACTGGGGACAAAATTGACAAGGTGTCCGCAAAGGCACTAATATCAAAAATTCCAGAAACCCCAGAGAAGACAATTGAGCGCTTACTAAATATTCAAAAAGCTGTGGTCAAGGGTCTCCAGTTCAAGGCATACAATCTTTCTGTGCTATCCGTCTGAGTTGATGACCCAGAGATATATGCCCGCCTCAAACCTGCCAAGCGTGCCAGGGCAGAGGATACCAAATTGCCTGCACTTTGATTGTGCCAAGTATGGCAAAGCTGGCTGAAGCCGCCGACAAGGAAGAAACCCAAGAAGATAACCTAAAAAATTTTAATTAATAAATTTTTTTAAATACTTATCTTTTTTTAAAAGATGTTGATGGTGAACTCCTCCAGGTCCTTGTCCCTTTTGTCCCCCCGTCTTCTATGTCAACTATGCTAAGCATGTGGCAAGGCAGCTTTTCCTTCCCCCCTGCCTTGCAGGAGCTTGAAGACAAGATCCATGGTATATTCCCAATGTTCAGGGAGGCATTGGCTGGGCTTTTGCATGGTGAGGGGGCATCTGGTGGGCAGTTACTTCCTACAAGGATGCCCAACTGGTCCGCCTGAACCCGGTTAACCTCAGTGGAGTTTACTGTGAAACTCCATTGAGCTTGTTTGGGACGTCCTGGCAACGCTCCCATTCAAGAATATACCAGAGATGGGCCAGGCTCATGCAGTTGCTTGCTTTTGCTTCCTGGTGGAGCATACCATCTCTTACCTGTTGAAGAACTTTGGGTGCACAGTGTTGAAATTGACTGTTGCAGACGCAACAGCTGTAAAGAAGACAAAAGTCCTCCTGGCGGACTTTGGGCTGGCCTGGAGTGCCAACAAGATGGGGGTCCCTGCAGCTATGGAGCTGACCTTAGCCAAAACCAAGCACAAGAAGAAGATTAGCGCTGTATACAACAAATTGTGCAAGTTCACAGAAGCCTTTGCTGGGCAAAGGCTTCATCTGGTTGTTTACCTGGGGTTCCTATTCTACTTTGGGATGGGCGCGTCTGTAGAGGACCTAGACGGGGTCCTTCTTGGGGTCAACAAGGCCAGGCTCTCACTTGATGGGAAGACGGTCCCCCCTGGGTATGACTTGGCAAATCACATCATACAGGACGCCCTGGTCCTGACTGGCATCTTTGGGTTTGCAGCCCCACCAGAAAAGCTGCTCCTTCATTTCCACCTCACCATCTTTCCTTTTACCAACAGGCGCAAATATCTTAATACAGGTGTATCCACTGTCCACGGTATGGCAGTAGAGGTTGTGCGCCACCTCCATTGCGGGGTGGGTACATATTGCCAAACCCATTATAGGCGCACTTAATTTTATCTCTATATCAATAATTATATTTATACTCTACTATATTTTATATTATAAATAGTTTTTGTATTTAATATTTTAGAAAACAAGATTTTTAAAATATATTGTGGAAATGGGTTTCATAAAAGTAATAAATAATACAGTAATAAAATAAATTTCAACTTTACAATTTACGTTTAATTTTTATAAGACTATTTTATATTTATTTGAAAAAAGTGATATAAATATATTTTGGTAATCCAGTATCAAGCGTTTGGGATAACCTCAGATGACATATTAAATAATATATAATAAAATAAATAGATTACTTACATCTATTGATGTATCTTCTGAATGTGATTGCGGGCGTGGAACCATCTAAATATAAAATGATAATCAATAAATCTTGAATAGTAAATAAGAGAATATAAAAAATTAGACACACTAAGCCTTTAATTGATTGGCTGTTTGGCCAGGCACGCAGGGATAAACAAATCAGCATAGCCATATAATTTGGCCACGGTCTCAGCCAGGAGGGTTTAGATCCCAGCCTGCAGCAAATTAAAGAGGTCCTTGGTCCCAGTTGGGGTTCCTTGCTTGACAACTTGCTTGAGCCACCCAAAGACTTCCTCAATGGGATTTAGGAAGGGCAAATAAGCTGGGAGCAAAAGAAGGCACAAATTTGCTGTGGCCAATTGCTGGGGGCCCATTGCAATGCTGGTGTCAATCAATGGAAATTCTTCAAGAATATTAGCCACCTTATGGACACCAACATTATCCAGCACAATTACATTGGTGAAGCTCGGGCTTGTGCGCCTCAGGTGCTCCTGGACCAATTAGAGGAATGATAGAAAGATACAGCTATTATGAGAACCCAATATCATTTGATACAGCTCAATTCCTTTTGGTCCAAGGAGAGCCACCATTGAATAGGCTATGACGTAGACTGCAACATGCCAAGCTACCCCGTCATTGGAGCCTTTTGGGACATACCCATATGCATTGCGCATTGACAAGGAAAATGCTGATTTGTCAATATAGTAAAATTTGACTGCCCCCTTGTTTTTGAGGGCAGCGTAGGCCTCAGCGTATTTTCTACAGGTCTTGACATTGGTTGGACTTTTTCTATTATAAGGAGATACCCTGAGCTTTTTCCAGGATAAGCTCATTCCCTTCACCAGATGATAGTAAAAGAAAATTGAGGCCTCAACCCCAAAAGTAGGTTTAACCATGGCCTGTATATTTGCCAGTTCAAGATGGCAATCTCAGGTTATTTACTGACAGATTGCCCATTTGTGCTCCTTGGTGAGCATGGTAGAAACATGCAAGGATTCTCCGCAGCAAGGACTCAGCCAGTATAAATGTAGATGTTGAATATCTTGGAGGCATACTTGGGATCCACCCCAACAAGAGCCGTGGCCGCCTTGTAATCACCCAATTCCTGCATGAGCCAGAGAAGAATGATGCACTTAATTTCAGGAATGAACTTGTGAGCAGGCTTTTTAGCGGTGGGGATTGGCTTGTTGGTATTGGGCACAACAAAGGGCATGAGCACCTTGGTGTAGAAGGCTGTAACCTTTTTTAACACCAGCTGTCCCTCATCAGTTCTGTAGAACTCAGGCTCCTTGTCCTCTTCCTGGTTGCCATCACTGACGTAAGGCTCATAGCTGGTGTCAAGCACAGGCTTAACCTTCTCCAGCATGGCTGACAAGACCAACTCTTGGCGGTACACAGTGTCAAACACATACAAAGTAAGTTATACCTCCTTGTTTCTAACTGTTTTGATAGTGGTAACCTTGGTGGGCTTCTGGGTCAGCTTTGGGACCCAAGGGTTTATGCTCCACACCCTAGCAGCTTGTGCTCCTTGAACCAGCTGTGTCAGTGCAGCGTCACTATTGAACTCTCCTCTCCCATTTCCTTCCTGAGTAGGCACTTGGGTTGCACTAACTCTATTCTTTGACCCGCGGGGGCAACCACAACCACAGTGCACAACAGGTTCATTGGTACTCTGTTGTTTTGTTCCTTTCATTTTGAGAATTCAATAAAATATTAAATATAACTTAATTAAGTTGCTCCTTATTTTTAATTTTTGCTTTTATCTGTTTATGGATATTCAATTAATATTTTTTCACACCCAATATCCCATTTATAGATTTTTATTTCTTAGTTAGTTGTTTTTGGTTTTACTACACCCATTTTAGAATACCCAAAATAATTTCCACCCTTTTTCCCAGATTTTACGCCAAATTAAGCACCCAACACAATATTTTTAAAATTTATGTCTTGGATTGTGTGTCTTATTTTAGATATCTTGGTATCATTCTTGATTACAATTCATTGCACACAACATTTGAGTGATTCTGTTTACATAGTGAGTGGCTATTGTGTTTTGGTTTTGGGTTGAGTTTTGACTCACTGCGCTTGGGTGTATTTTTTCACCAATTCACATAGTAAACATATGGGTCATTATTTTAGGGATTAGGTTGTTTTCTAATACACATGCTGCCTAAGTCGCAGCATAACACAGTTTGATTTTGAAAAAATCAAATTACAAATGTTTATATTCAAAACAGTAATAACTCAACTAAAATTTAATATTTTTCCACACTGTAAACTATCAAAATGAAGCTAAGAATCTTATCTTCCTATTGGTTTTAAAATACTAATATGTATACTATATTGAATACTGAAGCGTAAGCAATTTAAAAGAGCATATGCCATATTTTATTATATTATTTTGATAATGAAATAAAGTAGATTGCTTTAAGCTAAAAAAGTTAATTTTTTCATTAATTAATATATAATTTTTATTTATCAAAATTAAAGATAAGATCAAGAGCATTATTTTTGCATTTTTATTTTATTTAAAAAGCTCAATTATTTAGAATTTTATGGTAGTTTGAAGTTAGGACGTTAATTTATTTGCTGTTTAGATGAATTTTGAAGTTCATGTGAGCTGCAAACCTCAAATTAAGCATCTTTTAAATATAATTCTTTTTATATTTTATCATTTTAAAAATATGCAGAAGAGTTGTAACTAAGTTAATACATCATTTTTATTGATTCACAGTGATTACAAAGAGGATATGATGTAACAATGATGCTTAGCTGCTCCACATATATCACTTGTGCATGAAAGCTGGGTATTTCATTTATTTTAGGAATATAAATTCAAGTTGAAATTTTAATAAAAGCTATCACATCATTTCTTTCAGAATGGTATCATAAGGCTTGATATATAAGAGATAAAGCACCAACTAAGGTTTACTTCAAACTATCTTTACAAAAAGATATCATCCCTCCAACCAGTACTCTTTTGCAAGGCATCTCTACAAAGCATCTCTTTATCATCAATCATAAATCTAATATTATGGAATCTGTTAAATTCACCTCTGCCATGCAGCCATTTTCCTCATTGGGAGCATCAACAAAAAGAGAAAGAATTGCTATGCTAAAGAAAGCATTCCTCTTTGTTTCTGGAGGCAATCTTAATTCCTTCATCAATCACTTCCTCACTCAAACTGAGTTTAGAAAAACAGAGTTCATTCCTTTGATTCAAAATTAGAAACTAAATGGGATAATTGATGGCTTAAAGGATCTTCTGAAATCTGCTCCCCAAAAGCATCTCCCAGCCTTGAGATCTCTGGTTACTTCCAGTTACTCTTTAAAAGAGCTTACTGATATGGGATTTAATATAACCAAAAGTGAGTTTGAATACTCAAGAAAAATAAATAAAAATTAAAACGTAAGCTTAAATAAAAAAAGTCAAAAAATAATAACTATTCAGTAAAAAAAATAATCAAAAAATAATTAAAAACCTACTGGAAAATTCTTTTGAAACAAGCCAGTTTACAAAAAAAGCACCAGAAAAAACCTATAAAGACATTGAAAAAGAAATGAATAAATATTCAACTGAAATAAAATATTCTCTATTAAAAACAAAAAAAGAAATATATGAAAATATGAAAATATAAAAAATGAAATTTCAATATCACTTTCAACTTATTATAAATTAATACCAAAAAATATAATCAAGAGTAAAAAACAAACTGACATGTGTAATATTTGTAACTTAAAATCATCCATAGAAAAAAGAAAAGAAGAATGTGAAAGTAAAAACTTATTATTGCCAGAATCTATAACCAGTGACTTAAAAGCTATTAATCAGCACCAAGACTTTTATGCTCATCAAAATAGGGAATATAAGAAAGATATCAATGAATTAGATAATTAAGCATGTATTATAGTTATAGATTTTAAGGAGAATTTAAAAGTTGGTGGTGGTCCAAATGAAACCAATAACTGTTTTTATTCCAAAAGACCTATTTCTTTATTGGGGTTTTCATTGGTATTTAAAGAAAAAATAAAGTTAAATATGAATACCATGATTTTTTTTATCTCAAATATTGTCTCATGATTCTTTGTTTTCAGGTGAATGTCTAATAAGTCTTCTTAAATCAGATAAGTTTAAAAAATAAAGAATATCAAAGTATGGACTGATACTGTAAATTCAGAACCTGAACGTAAAAATGCAGGATTGTCAAATCCTTGGTCCAAATTTTGAATCACTTTTGTGGGCAACTCAGCTGAGTGAAAATTAAAATATTAAATAAAATTAATGATTTAATTTGACTTTTTTTGGTTTATTTAAATTGACAAATTTTGAATCTCTTGAGCAGATAACTCAGCTAACAAAAGACAAAACCCAGCAAACAAATGCAGGATACATGAATCAGAAATGCAGGATTCTAATGTACAATTTGAGATACCCTGTATTTCAAACAAATCATAGACATCATGTAAAAATTAACAAATCTGAAATTGCGGGATTGTCAAATCCAAGAACCAAGTTTCAAATCATAATTGCAAGGAATTTGAAATAAATATAATTTAGGGGTGTCTCAAAAAGGATGCTAAAGGATCTAGAGTGGAATTTTGCAAATTATTTTGGAATCATAGGCATTCTCAAAAATCACCCTATTCCAATTTAGGACGGCTAAAATTTAGATCATAATATTCACAAAATTAACATACTTAACAATAAAATGACTAAAATGTACACGTCTCTTTTTGAGTTCAAAATTTTTTAATAAAAATTTATTATGTCTTCTTTCAACAACAACCAAGTCAACAAGCTATTCCCTGGCCTTGACAAAATTATGCAGGGCTACACTGGGTCTCTTAACGGTGAAGCATCTGTCTATGGCCACTCCCAACCTGAAGGCCCCTCCGCAAGCACTACCCAGGAGTCTGTTCTTTCTCCTGCATCCTCAAGCATGGCCCTGTTTGCCTATCATGTACAGGCAGCCGCTAACCCAAATCCTGAATCAACAATGGCATCTGGAACCAGCCATTTGAGCCATGGGGTCACCCAGAGAGTCCCAAATCCCAAAACAGCCAATCAGATGGCATTGACCAGTTTCTGTGATGAACACATCCCTCCCCCAGCCAATCAGCCTGCAAGACGCAGAAGAAAACTAATCACTCCAGAGATTGTTCTCAAAATGGTTGAAAAACAAGGGAAGCTTATGTCCCTTGGGGAAATTGCAGCCGCAATGGGGTTTGCAAAGTCTACTGTGGCTGCAACCCTGCGAGCCCACGCCAACTGTGGCCCCCTACCAAGAAAATCCCAACTGGCGCCCGTACTTTGACCAAAGGTGACACAGCCCATCCCCTTATGATGGCCATTATGGAACGTAACCTGTGGATGCCCCTGGTCCAGGTACGTCTCCAGTTGGGACTCCACGGCATCTTCACCAACAAAAGAACAGTGAATTTGTGGATGCACACAGTTGTGGTTGCTGCTAGAATCTTGTCCAATCAAGTTCTCAGTAGCCCCATTTTGGTGGACACTGACCCCTACAATTCAACTATTATTAATTTTATCAAAGGAAGGGAAATGAGGGCCTGTAATGACTTATACTTCCTGTTGTATGCTAAGATATCTGCAAGTATCCAAGATTTTAGAAAGAAGCGTATCCAGTCTGACATGTACAAGTGCGGCCCAATATTGTATTGGTTTATTGGGGTTTTATTGGCAGTTTCCCCATTAAGCGTCAATTATTACTCGGCAATATCAAACACCACAGATGGGTATGCCTACCAGACAGAGCTCAAGGCCATGCTGGAGGAGTGGGCCACACAAAACACCGTGCACACAGATGTACTGAGTGCAGAGATGGAGCAGGGGGAATGGACTACCCAAGAAATCAGGGCTGCAGGGCATACCTGTTGGTCCTACCCCATCAACTACGCCAACATGCATCTTGCAGATGTATGTCTCTACAATTTTGGTTCTGTCCTCAGGCGCTTGAAGCCTGCCACCTACAACAAACTATACACCCAAATTGATTAGGGGTATGAGCTTTTTTCCTTCTGCGTCCATCCAGGACTTATTTGATCTCATCATCTTCTATGCAAGTGATAGTGATAAGTCCAGAAAGGACCCCCCACCTCCCCCCACGCCAGTCCATCTGTTTTGTCAAGCCAGTATATGTAACAGAGGAAGAATTTGAGCAATTGAAGCAATCAGCTCTTGCTGCCCCTTCCCAGTCAACAAACCCTACCTCCCCAACCCCCCATCAAGCCACCTGCCTTCCAATCCTGACTCCCAAAACACCACCCATTTCCTCCCCACTATCTCTGATGCTGCCTCTTTCACAGGCGCAGATGAAGGCAATGTTCATTCTGCCCATTCCCTCCCCTTCCTGTCCTTTGATTAGTAAATAAATCTTTGCTTTGTGACAACTTATTAAAATTGATATATCTCTTTCAATTCATAATTAATAATATTTTCTTTTTACATTATCAACATTTCCCATAATTAATACAATGTTGTACATTTTACAAATAGCTTAAAATTATGAGCATACATATTTTTGCATCATCATTAATGAATTAAAGACAATAAATGTAAATATTGAATTAGAATATTGCAATTAGACATCAACTCTTGATATTTTGATATTATGTGCATAACTCAATGTATTTTGTTTAATAAAATCCATTGTAAATTTGGCCTTTTTCATTACAATTTAAAATAAATTGACTGTGTTTATATTAAGGCCATTGACGCTTAGTACAAATATTGATACATAGTGAAATTTACAGCCTATATATTTACCTATTGGTAATGATTCGATAAAAATTTTAGTTGGATTTTGCGAGGTAATAATAATGTAATGTGTTAACAAATTACTGTTTATTGTCATTAATTGGCTGATTTTCTTTGCTATGGCAATTGTGTTTTTTCTGATATTTATGCACTAGTATCCAATTGGTTGGCTTCACATCCAATCACACAGGCAATAGGAAAACAAGCTGCCACTCCAAGACTGGATGTGGTCAGGGTAGCGGCTTGTTTTCCTATTGCCTGTGTGATTGGATGTGAAGCCAACCAATTGGATACTAGTGCGTAAATATCAGAAAAAACACAATTGCCACAGCAAAGAAAATCAGCCAATTAATGACAATAAACAGTAATTTGTTAATACATTACATTATTATTACCTCACAAAATCCAACTAAAAAGTTTATAGAATTATTACCAATAGGTAAATATACAGGCTGTAAAATGCACTATGTATCAATATTTGTGTTAGCATTAATGGCCATAATATTAACATAGTCAATTTATTTTAAATTGTAATGAAAAAGACCTAGTTTACAGTGGATCTTATTAAACAAAATACATTGAGTTAAGCACATAATATCAAAATATCAATAGTTAATGTCCAATTGCAATATTATAATCCAATATTTACGTTTATTGTCTTTAATTTATTAATGATGATGAAAAATATGTATGTGTTGAAGATAGTACTATAAAACCAGTTTTTTGATGGAATTCAAACAATATGTCAACAATATATAACTTGATCAACAAATTAGAAGCACACCTGCAAAAGGTTGTTGAAATAGAAAGAAATATCAGGGAAATAGTGACAGGAAAGCTGGGCAATGAGGGCCAGCCACTAATCCAGTCAAAAGAAGATGCTCTGGATAAATTGGGAAATATTATAGATGAAAAGAATAAAGAAAAATTACTTAATCTACAGGGAACAATTTTATCAAGTCTAAAGTTCAACAACGTGGCCTACAATTTGTGGGAGTTCTTGCAGGGGGCCAAAGAAAACAATAAGATCAAACTAATTGAAGGAACATAAATTCAAAAGGAAATCAACACCAATGAAGAGGAAACCAACCAATTGAAACAGATGAAAAATGAAACACAAGCAAGAAGCAGAAGCGCTTCAAGAAATACAGAAGCTTTATCAAATGAAAACCAAGAAGAAACACAGGTTACAAGAAATATAAGAAAAAATTAAGCCTTGAAAAAATTAATGAAGAGCATCCAACACTCATGAAGTTTGCCAAAGCGGCGCCTGTGGCTGAGGGGGCCCTAGGAGAAACAGTTAGTAAGTCTTTTTATGTTTTAATTATATTTATTTTAGTCATCACCAGGAATGGGGATGAGGTCATGGAAGTGGCGGCTTATATGCTGAGTTGGTTTTACGGGGGTTACCAGTCACTGGTGGCCCCTGTAAAACAAATAAATAAAAACCAAATAAATAAAATAATTCAACAAAATATGATAATTTTTTTTAATATTGAAGCTCAAGATAGGGAATATTTACCACCGTGGGGTGCTTGCCATGGATAAGGAAAGCATATGAACTAGGATCAAATATCAAAATCAAAGAAATGAATGAAATTTGCAGGGATATCAAACTGAACTTTGATGAATACATATACAAAAACATTCAATGATTCCCCTTCACTAATATCAACAAATATGAAGAGAATCTAATAAAAACCAACTTTCAAATAGGAAATAAATATTTGAAATCCACAATTTTTAATAAAGTTTTTACGGCACTATTAAATAAAGTTGGGGATGCAGTACTCATGAATAATTTTAAACCTTTATTTATTTCATTTGCCAAGGCCTGGGGGCTGATTCAAGTTGGGCGCCCCCCAGAACCCTCTTTAAGTTTAACCAAACATCCTATAGTAATAGGTTAGTGCAAACATTCAAAAAATTATGCATGTTCTTGGAAAAGTATACCTTGCAAAGAATCCATGTTGCGGTATACCTGGAATCCTCCTACACTGCATATTAAAAACCAACCTCAAAAAGTTGGAAGATGTACCTATACAAATTGATATATGCTGCAAGGCCTTGACTGCCAGAAGACACCACAGGGATACAGGACAGTTGAGCACGTCTCATATGACTCATTTGCATTCACAACGCTATACAGGTACTACGTGCCCCCCCAAAAAACTACTAGTTGATTTGCTCACCCGCTTGCTTTTTATCAAACAATCAGCAACCACAGGGGTACAGGGCGCCACCCCTCTAGCAATCACATCCAGGGTTGTCCACCATGTACAGAAGAGTACATGGATCCAATTAGATGCATTAGCTGAAAATGTAATTTCAGGGTATAATTCCCTGGAATAATCACATTCCCTTTGCAGTTAGCATCCCCCAATAAATATTTCCCCCTTGCAAATTAATTTTTTTTTAATTTTTTATATTTTAATTTTAAATATTTTTAATACTGAAATATGTACTATTAAAAAATTTTCTATAAAAATTTTAATATTACATATTTAAATATTAAAAAATTTAGTATCTAAAAGTTAATATTAAAATTTTAATAATCCAATTACAATATTAAAATTTTTAATATCAAATATTTTGATATTGAATAAATCACAATTTAATAAAATTGTTATATTTTGATTATTTAAACTTTAATATTTAACTTTTACAATTTATAATTATAATTTTAATTTTAATATTTTAATTTTTATTTTAAATTTTAGTATGTAAATTATGATATTAATATATCTAAATATATTACAAGACATTAGTTAAAGTTGCAACCACATCAAATATTAAAATTAAGTTAAAAATGTTTTTATTTACTAGCTCGTCAAGTACAGATTTTATTTATCACATAGATAAACATTGAGAATTGAATTTATCCGCACCACAAGGCCTGCTCTACTATTGTTCTAAACAAATGATTGTTTAGAACTCAAACTACCTTTCCCTTGTAATGTGATTTGATAAACATATTCAATATACTTGACCCAAGTCCTAAGTACTAATTAGTAAGCAATACATGAAAATCATTGGTTGCTGTGTTGTGTGGTTATAATGGCACTGAAATAATAAGGATCAAGTGATGACATGCAAGGTCAAATTTGTGGCTTAAAAAAGCCAAAGTACCATCAAAGATTCACAATTATTTAAATAAACTAATTTATTTCTATCTTTTTTTAATTTATTCATTTGTTAGTGCAAAAGCCAATAATAATATTCATTGCATTATAATAAAAATATTTCCATCTTACCTAGTATAATTAATTTTACTTACCTTTTCTATGTATTCTTAAATGTCTATAATACATTCAAACGTCACATTATTATATATAAATAATAATTATTGAGTCCTAATAAAAGCAAACTAAATAAAAGAAAAACTAAATAAAACCTGGAGTGCCCATTTATCTGATTGGCTCAGAGGCCAGGACTTTTGGGAGAAAGGATTCCAAGTGCTCATAGAAAGCTGCCACCACATCAGGTGGCATTGCAAATTGGCTGATCTCAATAATGTTGAAGAGATCCTCAGTGTCCTGAGGGATGACTTGTTTTACCTTATTCTTGATCCAACCAAACACCTCCTTGATTGGATTCAGAAGTGGAGAATAAGGTGAAAGGAAGGGGAGTCTCATTGGGCAGTCTGCAAGGCAGTGGCTGGAGATGTAGTTGTTTTTGTCAATGGGGGGAATTTGGACACAACCAGATCCACTTTGTGGAGCCTGACATTATCAAGCACAACAACGTTGGTTGTGCCGCTGAAATTTATCTGAAGGTACTCCTTGACGGCTCAGAGAAAATCAAGAAAGGTCCCGCTGTTATGGGAGTCTTTAATCATCTGATACTGGTCCAACCTGCAAGGACCAAGAAGCACAACCATAGAATAGGTCTGGGAACAGACAGCTACACAATGGGCTACGCCGTCCTTGGACCCCTTCTCAACCCACCCATGCCTAGACCTGAGCAAGGAGGAAAACAACAATTTGTTGATATAGAAGAACTGGATATTCCCAGTCTCCTTTAGTGCCAGATATGTCTTTTCATAAATGTGTCAATCCTCAATGGTCTTTTCACTGTTCCTATTGTACAGAGAAACTCCAAGCACCTTCCACAAGAAGCCCGAATCAACCATTGCTTTGTAAACAAGAATTTTAGAAACAGAAAGCCTAAACTCTATGGCAATCATTGATTGAACAGCAATTATGTCCAGGTAGCAATCCTTGGCTACCCACTTCTTGATTGCATCAATATGAACAGGCTGAAGGAGTTTGGGCTGTCTTTTTGCCTTGGTGGATTTGGCAATTTGCCCGGTGTTGCCATACTTGGTGTTGATGTTGGCAATGTATCTAGCTGTGACACCAAATTGGGATGCAATATCCCAAACTGTCATTCCCCTGTTCAAGCAGTTGAGGAGAGCTTCACGCTCACTATCTGTCAACCAACGCCAGCCCTTGGCAGGTACCACGGCATCCTGGCTACCAGGCTTGACACAGGGGACAGGGACCTTTGTGTAGAAGGTGGGATCACACTTGCTTGCAGTGGCGCTGTCAATGGCTGAATACACAATAGGCGCAGATGGCTCAACAGTGGCTGCCAATGGCTTGTAGGTGGTGTATAAGACGCAGGGGCAGGAAGTAGCAACTCTTAGATCAAGAGTGCGGGGCCAGGTGACAACTGGGTAAAGGGCAGAGGTGTAAGTAACCTCATTATTCCCGGTGACCCTGGTGTAGGAGACTTTTGTGGCAGGCCTTGAAAGTGGCTTCTGCCTGTGATTCAAGCTGGTAGTTCTGGCTTGGAATGCAGGAGGTGGTTGGCTGGCAATGACACCTTAGGAGGCCTGTGTATTGGCATGACTCCCCTCAAGTTGGGTTCTGGGTCTGTTCTTGGACCCTCTGGGACGCCCTTGTGGACAGGCTGCCCCGCAGGCTGGTGCAGGAGCGGGTTGGGAATGCAATTGACAGTCCATAAAAATAAAATAAAAAATATATATTAGATTAAATATGTATTTATTTGGAGTTATTGGTTTAGTTGTGGGTAGTTGTTTTCTTTTGATTTAGCCTTGAATAGTAGCAGAGTTTCTATATCCGTGATTTGAAGTGTATAATATTCTATACTTTCTGGGTTTGGATGATTTTAAAGTTTAATCACTTTTTATGTCTAATTATGGTTATTGAGATTGAATTTTTCATTTGATTTTATGCAGAGTGGAGCTTCTTTATTTGGGTTGCTGTTTCCTAGTGTGCTTAGTGTACATTAAATTTGAATTCCAATTCCTGCAATTGATATCTGAGTTTACTAGTGGCATTCAAAAGTGTTTTTAAATTTGGTTCTTGGATTTGACAATCCCGCAATTTCAAAAAACATAGTAAACTTAATGAAAATGGCTGATGGGTTTGAACGCTTCAAAATTGATTCCAGTTAATTCATTTTGTCCATTGAAAATATGAGGTTTGACTTGAACTTTGCAAAGTGTCCATGAGTTCCTGCATTTTTAAATATTCAAATAAATACTCAAAAAATCAATTTAATTAAAAAGGCCATCCTGCAAAAGTGATTTTAAATTTGGACCAAGGATTTGAAAATCCTGCATTTTTATGTTTAGGTTCTGAATTTACAGTAATGGAAACCATTTTAGATCCTATGAATTCTTATATTATCTATTTAAAGAGGCACCACAATACATTAAAGGGTCTATTAAATACAATAGATTTATAGAATGTCATGGAAAAAGCATTGTTGATGGTCACTTTGGTGTAATATCAAAAACATTAAAAGAGAAAGAAAATCAGCTTTATATTAAGAATATAAATGATATTAAAAATATTTTTGAGCAAGAAGAAAAAAGAAAAAAATTATATAAATCAGCGCTATCAGGCTCAAATATTTCTCAAAAGTCATTCTTTTATATTCATGAGAGAAAAGTTAGGCCTACAAGAAAAGAGCTCAAAGTTAGAAATCTGCACATTGATCTTTCATATTTGATGAAAGATGGGAAGTTGTATACTTCACCTTTAACATTTGAAAGTTTCTCAGAATATTCTGAGATAACTTATCATTTAAAATTACATGATGATACCAGAGAAACAAAAATATCAGAAGATGCTAGTGGTGCATTAGGGCAAGTTCATGAAGTAAGGGCAGCTTACTAGAGGGTGTATTTTAATAGAGTTATCAGTCTTTCAAAAACAACAACCTTTTTTTCTGAAAAAAACCAAGAATATTTATGATGAGAGAAAGATAGGGTAATAGCATTTATAGCTTTGGAGCTGCTATTACTCTCCCATGCAACTCATCATAAATATTTTTAGCTTGTAGTATGTAGTAGCACTTAAGATATTTCCAGCAATATTATAAGGTGCAATTTTCAATTCTAAAATTGATAAATTATTTTTTAAAAAAATATCTAAGCCCAAGATCAATTAAGATTTGAATTTGATTGTATTTTAACCTTTCTTAATAATTTGATATGAATAATGTAATTAAGTTATAAAATAATTAGTCCAGTGCTTAGGCATAACAAGAAAACTAATGACCCATATGTACACCAAAAGTCAACTCACACCATTTTTTTGTAAATCAATGTATTTTGTATTGTATTTTGAATAGTTTTGCTTTGCGCGTGAGCACTTCTTTGCTGTGTTGACCCATTTTGCCCATTAACGCCAAAAACCCCTGTTAACAGAGTGTATATTTTAACCTGATAGTTGGAATTTGGTTAAATCTGAAATCATTTTTTTAAATCTGAGGTATTTTTGGTTGTTACCATAGCTTTTAAAACTACTGTAGTACCTAGGATAAATTTTTTGTGCTCCAATCCTTTGCTTTTAACTATTCATTTAGGATTAATCATATCACTAAGAAAGAAAACAAAAACTTTACAGTAGTTTTAAAAGCTATGGCAACAACCAAAAATACAACAGATTTAAATAAAACAATTTCAGATTTAAACAAAATCCAACTATCAGGTTAAAATAACACTCTGGTAACAGGGTTTATTTGTGTCAATGGGCAAAATGAGTCAACACAGCAAAGAAGTGCTCACACACAAAGCAAAACTATTCAAAATACAATCCAAAATACATTGATTCACAAACAAAATGGTGTGAGTTGAATTTTGGTGTACATATGTTTACTATGTGAATTGGTGAAGAAATACACCCAAGCGCAGTGAGTCAAAACTCAATCAAAAACCAAAACACAATAACAACTCAAAATGTAAACAAAATTGCTCAATCAGTGTGTGCAATGTATTGTAATCAAGAATGATACCAAGATATCAAAATAAGACACAAGATCTGAAACATAAATTTTAAAAATATTGTGCTGGGTGCTACATTTGACGTAAAACCTGGGGAAATGGGTGGAAATTATTTTGGGCATTCTAAAATGGGCGTTGTAAAACCAGAAAAAACTAATTAATAAATAAAAAATCTATAATTGGTATATTGGGTGGGAAAAATATCAATCAAATATCCATATTCAGATAAAAAGCAAAAATTAAAGACCAGTGTCTAACTTAATTAAGTTTTATTTATTATTTTATTAAATTTTAAAAAGGAAGGTACACAACAGCAGAGTGACAATACACCTGTTATGTGCTGTGGTTGCGGTCGTCCCCACAGGTCAAAGAATAGAGTTAGTGCAACCCAAGTGCCTACTTTGGAAGGAGATGAGAGAGGAGAGTTCAATAGTAACGCTGCACTAACACAGCCAGTTCAAGGAGCACAAGCTGCTAGGGTGCAGAGCATCAACCCTTGGGTCCCCAAGCTGACCTGGAAGCCCACAAAGGTTACCACAACAAAAACAGTTAGAAACAAGGAGGTAGAACTTACTTTGTATGTGTTTGAAGTTGTGTACCGGCAAGAGTCAGTCCCATCAACCATGCTGGAGAAGGTGAAGCCTGTACTTGATACTAGCTACTAGCCCTAAATCAGTGATGACAACCAGGAAGAGGACAAGGAGGATGAGTTATATCAAACTGATGAGGGACAGCTAGTGCTCAAAAAGGTTGCAGCCTTCTACAACAAGGTACCCATGCCCTGTGTTGTGCCCAATACCAACAAGCCAATCCCCAGTGCTAAAAAGCCTGCCCAGAAGCGCATCCCTGACATCAAACGCATCATCCTGCTTAAGCTAATGCGTGAATCAGGCAATTACAAGGTGGCCATGACTCTTGTTGGTGTGGATCCCAAGTACACCTCCAAGATATTTAACATATACATCAATACTGGCTGAGTCCTTGCCGCGGAGAAATTCTTGCGCATTTCTACCATGCTCACCAAGGAGCACAAATGGGCAATCCACCAGTAGATAACCTGAGATTCCCATCTTGTACTGGCAAATATACAGGCCATGGTTAAGTCTACTTTTGGGGTTGAGGCCTCAATTTCTTTTTACTACCATCTTCTCAAGGAAATGTGCTGTTCCTAGAAAAAGCTCAGGGTATCCCCCTAAAATTGGTTAGCCCAGCCAACATTGACCTCTGGAAAAAATAAGCAGAGGCATACACTTCCCTAAGCCAAGGGGACAATCAAATTTTATTACATTGACAAATCAGTATTTGCTTTGTCAATGCACAATGGGTATGGGTATGTCCCCAAAGGTTCAAATGACAGGATGGCTTGGCGTGCTGCAGTCTGCGTCACAGCCTATTCATTGGTGGCTCTCCTTGGTCCAAAGGAAGTTGAACTTTTTCAAATGATATTGAGTTCTCACAACAGCTGTACCTTCTTGTTGTTCCTCTGATTGGTCCAGAAGCACCTGAGGTGTACAAGCCCGGGCTTCACTAACATAATTGTGCTGGACAACGTTGGTCTCCATAAGGTGGCCAATATTCTTGAAGAATTTCCATCAATTGACACCAGCATTGCAGTGGGCCCCCAGCAATTGGCCATGGCAAATTTGCGCCTTCTCTTCTTCCCTGCCTATTTGCCCTTCCTAAATCCCATTGAGGAAGTCTTTGGGTGGCTCAAGCAAGTTGTCAAGCAAGGAACCCCAACTGGGACTTAGGACCTCTTTAATTTGCTGCAGGCCGGGATCCACACCCTCCCAGCTGAGACCGTGGCCAAATTCTATGGCCACACTGATTTGTTCATCCCTGCATACCTTGCCAAACAGCCAATAAATTAAAGGCTTAGTGTGTCCAACTTTTTTATATTCTCTAATTTACTATTTAAGATTTATTAATTATCATTTTATATTTAGATTTTTCCAAGCCTGCAATCACATTCAGAAGTACCATCAATGAAGGTTAGTAATTTATTTATTTATAATCATTTTTTATTAGGGCATCTAAGGTATCCCAAAAACTTTATACTGGATTACGCAAATATATTAGATCACTTTTGTCAAATAAATATAAAAATCAAATTAAAAAAGTTAATTGTAAAGTGTACAAATTATAAGTATATTTTATTAAAATATATTATTATGCTTTTATTAAGATCTTCTCTGGGATATATTTTGAAAATCTTGTTTGCTAAAAAGAACATTAAAAAATTATTTATAATAAAAATAATCTAGGGTATAAAGATGTTTATTGATATAGAGAAAAATTAATAGCACCTATAATGGGTTTAGCAGTATGTACCTACCCCACAACAGAGGTGGCTCACACCCTCCACTGCCACACTGTGGACAGTGGATACACCCTTATTAAAGTATTCTTGGCTGCTGGTAAAAGGATTGATGGTGAGGTGGAAATGAAGGAGCAGCTTTTCTGGTGGGGCTGCAAACCCAAAGATGCCAGTCAGGACCAGGGTGTTCTGTATGAAGTGATCCACCAAGTCATACCCAGGTGGGACCTTCTTCCTGTCAGGTGAGAGCCTGGCCTTGTTGACCCCAAGAAGGACCCTGTCTAGGTCCTCTACAGATGCGCCCATCCCAAAGTAGAATAGGAACCCCAGGTAAACAATGAGGTGAAGCCTTTGCCCAGCAAAGGCTTCAGTAAACTTGCAAAGTTTGTTGTATACTGTGCTAATCTTCTTTTCATGCTTTGTCTTTGTGAAGGTCAGCGCCATTGCTTGTTAGACCCCTGTCTTGTTGGCACTCCAGGCCAGCCCAAAGTCCACCAGGAGAATTTTGTCTTCTTTATGGCTGTTGCATCTGCAACAGCCAGTTTTGACACTGCACACCCAAAATTGTCCAGAGGTAAGAGATGGTATGCTCCACTGGGAAGCAGAAGCAAGCAGATGCATGGGCCTGGGCCATCTCTGGTACATTCTTGAATGGGAGCGTCTCCAGGACGTCCTAAACAAGCTCAATGGAGTTTTTACAGTAAACTCCACTGAGAACCACCAGGTCCAGGCAGACCAGTTGGGAATCCTTGTAGGCAGTAACTGCCCACTTGGATGCCCCCTTGGCATGCATCAGCCCAGCTAGTGTGTCCCTTGTCATTGGAAAGATACCATGGACTTGTCTTTGAGCTCCTGCAAGGCAGGAGGGGAAGGAAAAGCTGCCTTGCCACATGATTAGCATAGTTGGCATAGAAGGCGGGGGGACAAAAGGGACAAGGACCCGGCAGAGTTCACCGTCAATGTTTTCTGACAAAAAAAGGTAAGTATTTTGAAATTTTTATTATTTATAACTTTTTATGTTCCTTTGCGGGTTTCCTCCTTGCCTGTGGCTTTGGCAGGCTTTACCATTCTTGGCGCAAGCAGTTGTGTGGGAAATTCTTTATCCTCTGTCCTTGCCCGCTTGGTAGGTTTTAGGTGGGCATACATTTCAGGGTCATCCATCAAGACAGACAGCGCAGAGAAGGCAAAGGACTTGAATTGCAAGCCATTGACCACCATTTTTTAAATGTTGAGCAGGCGCTCAATGGTCTTCTCTGATGTGTAAGGTATTCTGGTCATTAATGCCTTGTATGTAACCCTGTCAAGTTCCTTGCCTTTGAGGACAGTGGCCTTCACCTTTGCTTTGACCTTGCGGTCAATTTATTTGATCTCTGCAACTGCAGAGTCAAGGTCTTTTAGAAGTTTCTCCAATTCTCTCATTGATTTTTTTACTAACCTTTCCATATGTTTTTATAGCTTTCATCCCAATAAGCTCTGTGTTATTCTGATACTATTGCCTCTTTGTTTATTCCTGTTTGTTTTCCCATTTTCTACACTATCCCATCTTTTTACCCATTGTGTATATATTTTACATTCATCTCAATATGTGTTGTCTGCTTTGTGTTGGCATTGTTTCCTTAATTGCAATATTATTTTTGGTGCTTTATACATCCCCTTGTGAAAATATTAACAACAATTTGGTGATCAGCTAGATTTGAATTAGAAAACTATAGGTTAATTGTGTTTAGATAAAGTTGTTACTGATCTGAATTCAAAACCTTTATGATAAAATTTAAGCCAATCAGGAGCCGAGTGATAAAGTGATTGTTGTGACATAAAGGGACATTCAATAATTCTTTGATGCATGTGCACTAATTAATATGATTGGCTGGATCTTTTGCCATTGTGTGCCATTGCCGCTGTTGCAAGTTGTTGATGGACTAGTGCTTAATCAGCTGCTGGGTTAGCACTAGTCCATCAACAACTTGCCACAGCGGCAATGGCGTACAGTGGCAAAACATCCAGCCAAGCATATTAATTAGCGCACATGCATCAAAGAATTATTGAATGACCCTTTATGTCACAACAATCACTTTATCACTTGGCTCCTGATTGGCTTAAAGTTTATTATTAAGGTTTTGAATTCAAATCATTAATGACTTTATCTAAAAACAGTTAACCTATAGTTTTATAATTCAAATTTAGCTGATCACCAAATTGTTGTTAATATTTTCACAAGGGGCTGTGTTTGGTTACTAAAAATAACTGTGTTCTGGATCTAGATACACAGCATAGTAAATATATGATTTTATAGAAATAAGCTGAACATAGAGAATAAAGCCAACTATAAACAAAGAGAACATGAACAATTGTAATTCAAAATAAAGATAATATAAATAGAAAATGTTTGGTAACAGGGAGTTTATTGGGCAGCGGGGAAGAGTGATGCCTAGTAAGCAGAATAGTGCAGGAAGAAAGACGTAGAGGCAGTGCTGGTAAGGGAATCTGGGATTGGGTGGGTGGTGCTGAAAGGTGGGGGGAAGTGGTGGCTGGGGTAGGGGTAGAAGGATTACATGTGATGGCTGCCATATGACACTTGTTATATTTCTTGTCTGTCCTTGGCTGAGTGGGCTGATAGGTGGCTGTGGCACAGGGTGAGAGGTGCTTATCCTTTTGTGATTGGTTGCCCATGTTCATGTGGAAGACAATTTGAGAAAACAAGTCAGCCACCATTTGGTGACCAAAGAGAGAATTGTGGTCAAGGACCCCAAGATAGAGGTTGTTGAAAGCCTGAGGGCGGCACTCCCGTAATGTGGATCCCATGTTGAAGAAGACAACATCAGCAGATGGACATCTGCATGGCCAGCAGGGTAGACTGAGGCCTGGTGCTTGCATTGCTGGATGGCCTCAAAGGCAGTGGAGCTATCCTCCATCTGGTGGCTCAAGAAAATCTGGTGCTTGGAATTTGAGCCATCCCAGGAGTTGAGTAATCCACCAAGGATGTGGCTGTACAAGTAGCCATTGGTGAAATCTGGGTTTATCTGATAGTAAAAAAACCCTTGGCTGAAACAGCCAGAAATGCACCAATAAACATGCCCTTCTTGACCTTCTTTCTCCCTTTTTGGGTGGTGGCTCTTCCTTGCGCGCCAATATTATCAAAAGCTATTGGTAGCTTATAGTAGGAGATAAACATGACATCATCTGATAGACTTGTCAAACATCAGACCAGGGTTGATTTGATGTCAAGATCATACAGGGAATCCTCAGCGCCATCCCATTGGTTGCTGGCAAAATTGGTAACAATCCATATTGAAGCCACCTTCCCATACATCCAGAGCTGCACCATGCGCTCAGACACCCAAATGCCATGGTGCACAAGTTGCTTCCAGACCTGGGTCAAGGGAAGCTTCAAATCTTGCTGCAGGAGGTCAAGCATAATTGGGTACACCTCAGTGATCTATGACTTGGGGGCCTTCTTGGGCTTCTTTGGCCGTCCCAATCAGATTCCCCTTGTTCATTAGGTTGTTGAATTCCCGCATTACAGTGGCTTAAAAATTGCAATTAGTCAGCAATCTGATCCCAGGACAGATTTTGCAGGTTCAGTGCCACAATTTCTTGAAAAATTTGGGCGGTGATGATTTGTTGTTTGGGGTGTGGGTTGCAGGAGCTGAAGCCTGATTGGCTGTAGGGGGGCTGGTTAGCTAGTGGCAGGAAGTTATTCCAAATCAAGGTTGCCATTCTGATTGGTTGGTTGAAGGGCAGCTTGTGTGGGGGTGGGTACGGGAGCAGGGGCAGAGCTAGACACAAAGTGACTATTGAACAAGTCAAAGCCATATGGGTTGGGGATCAGTAACAGGTCAGGTTTCTTGTTACCTGCCTCAAAGGCTTGGGTGTAAACAGATGCCTCCATATTCTGAGCCTTGCCTCCATTGAAGCAGTCTTGGCTGCTGGCGCCGTTAGAAACATTGTTGCTAGTAAAAATCATCTTGAAACAAAACCTAGGATAAAATCACTAAAAGTAGAAATTTTAAAATTTAATGATTTATTTTAATTGTAATCTTTAGTCCACATTTGGAAGGTTCTCAAAGCCATTTCATACAAATCTGGAGTCATGAAAATGAATAAGATGCCTCTGTTCCTAAATTGGATAGCTGTTGATTGGCTGTTAAAGTGATAGTTTTCTATTTTAGGCTGCTCATACTACACATCTTATGTGACTTCATTTTGTTTTGTGCTTGTGGAATCTTGCTTCTAGATTGCTCCAATTTTGTTTCTTTTTAGTCCTTCTGCTGGTGCCTCATATGAATCCTGATTGGATTATAATATACTCTGGAATAGCATCCATCCATTTTTTGTTGTTTCAGTTCAATTTTTTTGTGGTTTGAACTACACTGCTTGATGTTTGATACAGTAGTTTTAAAAGCTATGGCAACAACCAAAAATACCTCAGATTTTAAACAAAATGATTTCAGATTTAAACAAAATCCAAGCTGCGCAAGTTTCAGGATTCAATTAATTTAAAAATTTCAGTTAATAAATGAACTGTCAAACAAAAAACAAAATTTCACTAGCCCATTATACAAAATTATATTAAATACCAAGCAGAGTAGTTCAAACCACAAACAAAATGAACTGACACAACAAGTGAAATGGATGGATACTGTTCCGGAGTATATTATAATCCAATCAGGATTCATATGAGGCACCAACAGAAGAACTAAAACAAAACAAAAACTTGAGCAATCTAGAATCAAGATTACACAAGCACAAAACAAAATGAACTCACACAAGATGTGTAGTATGAGCAGCCTGAAATAGAAAATAATAGTTTAACAGCCAATCAAAAGCTATCCAATTTAGGAACAGAGGCATTTTATCCATTTTAATGGCTCCAGATTTGTATGAAAAGGTTTTGAGAACCTTCCAAATGTGGACTAAAGATTAAAATAAAAATAAATCATTAAATTTTAAAATTTCTACTTTTAGTGATTTTATCCTAGGTTTTTTACAATGGTTTTTACAAGCAATATCTTTGACGGCGCCAGCAGCCAAGCCAGCTTCAATGGAGGCAAGGCTCAGAACGTGGAGGCACCTGTTTACACCCAAGCCTTTGAGGCAGGTAACAAGGAAGCTGACCTGTATCTGATCACTGACCCCTATAGCTTTGACTTGTTTGAGAGTCACTTAGTGTCTAGCTCTGCCCCTGCTCCCGTACCCACCCCTGCACAAGCTGCCCACCAACCAACCAATCAGGATGGCAAACTTGATTTAGAACAACTTCCTGCCACCAGCCAACCTGTCCCCCTACAGCCAATCAGGCTTCAGCTCCCCCAGCCCAGCGCACCAAGCAACAAATCATCACTGCCCAAATTCTTCAGGAAATTGTGACACTGAATCTACAGGGTCTGTCCTGGGAACAGATTGCCGCCTAGTTGCAATTTACCCAAGCTACTGTCATGCAGGAATTCAACAACCTGATGAACAGGGGGAATCTGATTGGGATGGCCAAGAAGCCCAAGAAGGCCCCTGAGTCA